>VXBX01004059.1:343234-357481 GCA_013400415.1 Scytalopus superciliaris
AAAAAAAAAAAAGACTTCCAGGGCTGGAAGTGAGAACACATTTCATCTCCAGCCAGAATACTAGGTTCGTTCCAAAGCTGAGTTACTGGAAGTCTTCCATTGTCTCCAATAATTTTTTTCCATTTTATTTCCCTCTTATTTTCAAAGGGTGAGCGGGTATTTCCCACATAATTCCAAGCATTAGAGACCCAATATATATATTTATTAATTTCATAAATATAAAATAGAACATTCAATTCTCTGTAAAGAACTATATTTAATACACACCACACTGCTGAAATAAATTAAGCATAGTTTCAATTAACATATTTTAATTCCATTTCTCCAATATTCCAATAGTCTTCTGAGAAAGGAAACAAAAGGAAAAACATTTTTACAAGTTCTCCAGTATGCTATAGCCATACTGTAGTAATCAAATACTGTTATAATTGTTATTTTGAGAATATTACTATGCTGCAAGAAAAGTATGATAGATAGAAAATGAGGTTCATCCTTAATATCAGCTAAACCAGAAACACAGCTAGATGCAGTACCATAGTAGTACAAATATAAGGTAATTTCTTTATTTAAAGAAAAGTATGCATTGATCATTCTGATCATTTGTCAATGATTCCTTAAGAATGCAAAGTGCCATTGCTGTACTTTAAAATGTCCATTAAAAATCATAAGCTGGAAGCAGTCACCAAATGATCCAGGCCACAGAAGAAAGTTGTGTGTGGTGCCCACCATGCTGTATTAGAGTTGTAAATCAAAAGCCATCGACTGATTCCCAATTTATTGTCTCTAGAAACTTTGGGAAAAACAAAGAGCTGAAGGCATCAGTGAAATACAGTAATATGTATCAAGTCAAGCCATTTCAATGGGATGTCTCTACTGAAAGATACAAGGAACACATCACCAACAGCAAAACAAGTTCATTTTCAGCATATAAATGTACACTTTAAGCTGAGTAAGAAATGCAGAAGCCTTTTAAACTTGTCCCACAAAGATATTTCCTTGATCTTCCTGGTCTGGTGATTACTCAAAGTGTGGTATCATGAGTTTCTGTTTCCACGTATATTGCGGTAGTTAAGAGGCTTCCTTCAGACTCTAGTTTATCATTGGAGCAAGCTATCCAAATGGCCTACCCAAACCCCATCCAGGGATACCATTTGAAATGTCTTTGTAGAAGTAAGAGCAAATGAGAGGCCTCACACTAAAGTACATGCATTCCTCCTGCTAAATCCCAGAACACAGCTGATGGGTGATAGCCACCCCACAACATGCAGGCTATGCTCACCTTAGAGCTGAGGTCTGCTGAAAGCTGCCTGGCAGCTGGAAACTCGGACAGGATCTTCTCTTAACCTTTAAAGCCAAATGCCTGCTGCACTGTCAGGCTATGTACTTGCTGCTGCAGGGAGAAATGAGATTTCCTTGTAAAAGTCCTTCTCCATAAGAACCGAGGTCTCCATTTGTATCGGCTGTCTGCTGAAAGCTGCAAACACTCACGTGTTAATTGCTTAATTGCCTGTCCTGGTATTACTGGGGGCAGGTTGCCCTGGGCTAGTGTTTTATAGAATCAAGCCCAAAGGCTGCTGCAATAGCTATGAATAAAGACAGTCCATAAAAAAAGCTCTCTTCAGCCAGAGCAAAGAGCTATTTAATTCAGCCTCTCTCTGAGCGGCTAAGAGAGTATATTTGAGGGAAAAGCATAGGTGCAGAAGTGCCTGATAAAACTTCTTCCCATGCAGTCCCTCAAGCTTTCTGCAGCTTAGGAACCTCCTGAGCTAGAAGGAATAGCTTCTCTTTGTTTAAATCTTCCAGGTTAAAAAACAGCAGGCAGCAAACCTGCATTCAATAATAACAGCGCACAAAGGCTTGTATCCCCTGGATGCTGTGAACCTGACAGCTATTTACAGTCATTTAGAACAATGAGTGAGCCTATTGCCAATACAGACTAGAAGAGCATGATAAATGCAGAGCAAAATTTAACATTTCAATCTAAATTATTAGAGAAAACAGTACTTCATCCATCAAACTTATATGTGTCCTATCTGGGTATTTATCGGCACAGTTCTGTGCTATGTAAACAGAACCACAAAGGCAGTGGCAGTAGCTCCAGAAGCTTTGCACTAAGCTTTCCCTGTGTCTAAATGTGTGTAGGTGTGCTTAGCACAGACAAGCTTTTACTGCCATGTAACTGCAGCTGGTCCTAAACATCCATCAGGCATGACAAGTTACTGCGTAAGATCAGGTTGCTCTTGCTAGTGCATGTTTCCATGAGCATAAGAACTAAACCAATTCTGAAAGAACAAAATGAGTGGGGTCAGGCTTCAGTGGGTGACAGTGCAGTCTGCTGTCCTCTCTTTTATATGGTATACTCTGTGATGTGCATCTCGTTCCCTGCAATGCCCTGGTATGCATATTAAGTTCACTCTTTTTTTAAGTAAGAATCATTTAGGAGCACTGTATTATATCCTATTAGAAAGCAAAACTATTGTATTTGACTATGAATATGCTAGGGAGTTAATTTAAAACGCCCTTACTGCACACATCACATGATATTTTTTTCAATTAAACTGATTCAGTATTGGAATACAGCACAACTATGTTTCCTTGAGTACTCTCATAGGCAGTTGAACATCTGGAGGTAAAAAAAGCAGCAATAGAAAAGAAGAGATGCTATATAGGTTCTTCATATCAGGCTGAACAAAATTCTATAGTCCCTACAAGCTGCTTGAAAACAGATATAAACTATCTTCAAGCAAGGAGCTGTAGAATTTGAGACTGTGAGATAGAACAAAGGGTTATGAAAATGTATAAAAATGTTCAGAGGGAAAGTCTAGGGTGCCACTGCTGCCATCTGCAAGGTGTGTTTCTCTTCTGGGTTCCAATTTCTGTTGTTTTTAGTGCAAAGTGTTACATTTTTCCTGCTACTTACACTGTGTGCATCACAAAGGTTTCTTTATTCATAATTAAAATTAGATTAATGAAGTTCATCTTCAGAATTTTTAGTGTATTCTAAAATTTTCTATTTTAAAGAAGAGGCCTACACTAGGCAAGAAGTGGGAAAGAGTGTAGGGAATGTGAGGAAGCAGCAACAAAGAAAATAAAAAGGGAGTTATCTGAATAAGCTCCCTGTCCTGCCAGCTTAAAGGAAATGCGGCGTTTTTCAGTTGTTCCTCTAGTCCACAAGCACTTCCCGAAGCTGTAACTTACATTCATTTTTTACATATTTTACACATAAAGTAAAGCTGCCTCAAGCACTGTTGACTTGTACGAGTCAGTCTTGCTCAGCACATCACAGAGGGTCTCAGCAACCTAGGCTGAATTGCAAGTTTTACACTGGTAAATTGTTTTGGAGGGAAATAAAACTCATGAGTTAAAATTTTTATACTGTCAAGCTTCATTCTATCCTTTCTCATCTCTCTCACTCTTAACAGGGATGGTTATCATAATCATACTTATGGCTGTTGCTTCCTGTGCCCTTATCTTTATGTAGATGCCTGTATATAAATATAAATAAACCTGATGTCTGCTCACCTCTAAGAAGGCCTTGAGGTTGTTTTCAGAATCAAAATAGTGTGTAAAATGCAGGAGTTTGCTTTTCTGCAGAATCAGTACACAGTTTTCACATACCTAATACATTTTGTCTGCCTGTCTCATTGAACATTAATGAATTAAGTTTCAGGAAGGAACCATGTAAAGACTGTAATGATTAGTGTCACTTAAGGGAGGATTTCTGTAAAAATAGGCTAATGATGTAGCCAAGTTTATTCAGGTGTCAGTGGCAAAATGAGACATAAAATCTCTGAGCCCTAACTCACAGATAGTCATTCAGATCACTGGCTCCTTGGTGCTGTTTCAGAAATACCACCTGTTGTTACCCATCTTCTGTAATATATTTAGGCATACAGACAATTAAATTAGGCACTTTCGTACTGGTTTCAGTCTTGATATTTAATTTCCAAGACTGAAACCAAGCACTTACCTATCTCTTCAAAATGTGTATCTGAAGATGCATTAGCAGAAAATCATTGACTCAAGTAGCAGCAGAAAGATATGAATGCTGAAAAGAATAGCAGTTTGCAGTTGTTCCCATATATCCAAATGTTTTCTATTCCTCACACACTGAGACTAATTGGGACAAAATTCTGAGAGTGTCTGTTCAAATTCTGCTGTGATGTGAAGTGAAATAGTTTGCACTTTTGTGTCAAAGCTAAAGTCACTTTTGGTTGAGGACTGATACTCTACCTTTGTATCATTAACAGCTGAGAGCTTCCCACACCCTATTCCTGGATATATGATATCATAATTCAGAAATTACCAAAGCCCCCCACTTATAAAGATAGACACTGTAAAATAAGTTTAGAGAACACCCCCCCGCCACTACAGCAGCCTTCTGGAAGGCAGAGAACCCATGATGGAGAAAGCAAGTGCGTGTTAAATGACGTGTACTTACGGAGCGGGGTTATGGTGTGGTCAGCTCCTCTAACTGTTGTTGTCCTGTGGATGGGCTGTTCATGCTGTGAATGAAAGGTATCGGTTTGACTAGCTGTGTAACTCCATTCTCACGCTTCAGATTCTGCAGCCTTGAAAGACAGCTGGCCCACTGGGTATAAAAATACAGTGCTGGGTTCAGTTTATTATTTTAATTTAAATGGACTCTGGAGATGTGTTATCTCCCTGGATAGAGGCATAGGGGCCAACAAAAGAAAATGGCTTGATTTCCTCAAAGTTCTTCTGCAGGTGGGGTACACTTGCCATCCTTTGATTGCCAGGAAAGAACTGAGGGCTCTGGTTCCTAGGCTCAGGGCAATGACCACAGTATAAATGGATAAAGGGAGGTTTTGGCACAGCCCTATTTCATAACAACTCTTCATAAATTTTTGCTTGGTTCACATGGACTTTTCAGCAGCGTTATCCTTAGTCCCCAAGATGAGAAGCATGTGGGAGTGTGGAGGAAACATATATGTTCTTCCCAACCCTTCATTGGACAGAGCCCAAGTTCCTTGGTGTAGGAGGGCTAGGAGGTTGAGATTCGGAAGAAAGATTCTGGCAGACACAGCCAACTGGAAAAAGAGTGATCCACGTGTAGAGTTCCTTTCAAAGTTGAATCAAGATGAAATGATTTTACATGTTTTTTCATTGTCCTTCCCACCTTGTAAACATTTCTAAATCCTGTCTGTAACCTCTGCATAAAGAAGTGCTAATATTCCACCAAACCTAAAGAGCCAGGTTCATTCCATATGTAATTCCACTCACTTTAATAGATTTGCAGGAGGAAGAACACTAGCCAGGTAAGTCCACCCAAAAGCTGCAGATCCTGCTGAAAACAGCTGTCTGCCTTGTGAATGGAATGAATCACCGCAGACCTCAGTTGCTCAGGCTTTTACAATAGATTCATCCTCACTTCTGTCTGCAATTCTGCCTGCAAATCTCTAAATTATCTGGACACCAGCTGCTTGGAAATCTTGAAAGCCTCATTATAAGAGATAAGAACAGCAGAGCAGCCCTTGCTCTCAGGTCCTAAACTATGTCTCTTGAATGTGTATCTGTGCTGTAGTTATACTGTACTTATCTGACTGCAAGGCATTTCTTGATTAGTGGCAATATCCAGGAAGGATTTTTCTTCTTTCTGGTGCATTTCTTGATTTTCAGAAAGGAGAAATGAGTATTCACTCTTCTCTGCTCAGACAGTTACACACTACCACGATGTAGGTCAGGGTGAAGCAATGCACCTAGAGGTATTAAATTGCTTCAGTGTCTCGTCCGTAAATCTTGATCCTATGGTCAGGAAAACCTGAATGCCAGCTTTACGGTAAAAATGGACCAGCAGGGAGTTTCAGAGAAGCTATGGGGAAAATTTTCATAGAATCATGAGGGAATGTTATTTAACAAATTCTTTTCTATTACAATGATTCTGTGACCCTGGTGATGCCTTCCAGTCTTATGTTGCTATAAATATCTTGCTTAAGAACTAATTCCTCTTGACAATCTGACAGAGCTTCAGCTCACAATAGAGCATGTCACCAGTTAGTTTATCTTATGACTAACATTAGCATTTGATTTTTGTTTTCTATTACTGTTATTCTGGACCGCAAGATACTGTTTTTAATATTACCTGCTGAGAATTTTAGTTAATGAGGAAATAAACTTGCAGCTCCTTCAACAACAGATGCTCTAAATTACAAGATCTGAAAGTACCATTCCTATTCTTTAAGCAAATGTTGCATTCTAGGATGCTAAAATATAAATATAATTATAAATATGTACAAATTCCAGTTAAAATAATTTGCTTAGGACAGAAGTTCACTGTCACAAGAAGTATAGCATCAGACATTACAATCAGTCTTCACTTCAAAAATAACAGAGGAAAAGTCTTTAGAAAGAATGAATATTAGTTATTTTAATCACACCACAGTTTTTAAAATTTGCTTTTCTGATGGAATACAACATGACACAACATAGTTGTATGAAAATTATTTTCCATGAGCTGTACTGAGAAAGAGATAAACAAGATAAATCTGGCACTCTGTTGGATATTGAAAAATATTTATACAAACACATTGCTATTTCCTGGGGAGGGAGAGGCAGAATGCAAGAAAGGAGTGATAGAGAAGTTAAGGTGAAAACATCTATTACTAATTTTTCTGTGCCCCGATAGGGTCATGAGGAAAAGCAATTTTGTAGCCAGCCCATCTAATACTGCTTAAGGAGTAACACCTTTCTCTCTTTCACAGTCTGTTCAGTAGTACTCTATGTGGTGTGAGATAAGGGCTTCTTCAAGATGTTCTTTGTTCTTCCCATTCGACCTAATGCAACAACGCAGAGGGTTGTCAGGATTTTACCAGGCGACAGTACAACTATTTTTTTTACTCTAAATCTGCAAAAACCTCCTTTTCTGCATGTTGTCACACAAATCCCTTAGCAAAAATTTTATTTCACTTTGTTTTATCTGTCTCAAAGGTATCCTAAGGACCCAAAATCCTAATCCAAAGGTCATTTCTCTAATTTAGGCATCTAAATTTGTTCTGTAATAAATGCACTCTTACCATCATATCTCACCTACCATATATTTGTCTCAGGATCCTCCTCATCAGCTTACATCTAATTCTAAGACAAATTAGTTAAATGAGTACAGTATGGAGTAAGAGAAGATGACTAGATGTCTGACTTTCAAAGAAATAAAATTAAAAAACATCAATCCCAAGGTTTGTTCAGTTTTCTTGTGTGTAAGACTTCACACATGATATAGATATATGAGGTGGTTTAGATTCTAAATTGAAAGATCATTTTCAGCCCACAATGTACAGATAATAGCAGAAGATATGGCACTTTGCATGTTTTAGCAAGGATTCCTTGCAGTCCTTTTCAGTAATTTCTTCTAAATTAGAAGTAGATTTGCTCTAGACTCGCTCTATAGCCAGTGAAGAAAGTCAAGTACCTTCAGAGCAATGTGTTTCTGGGTGTGCCTGCCTTTGTCCAGTGAAAACAGAAGCCTCAAGCTGCCACCTCAGGTACTTCAGTGAAACGATGGGATGAATTCATGTATATCAGCTGCAATTCCAGGGCTTGTAATAAATTTGAAATCCACTTTAAAATCTTGCAAATGTAATATAAATCACACTTGCCAGTCATGTGCTTGTGGGGCGGTACGTGGTACTACATATATGCATGCACCATTTATGTATGCTTACACTACAACAAAAGAAAACAGCCTGGTAATATCATCTGGGAAATAGTGAAACCAGTTTTCAGAAAGATGTAGAAAACCCTTACATGCAGATCTCAGCTTAAACTCTTTAGACATGAGCTTTATCCAGTTGTACAAAGTGGAATGATACTTCAAGAACCAATCAAATGCAATATTGCATTTTTTCATATTGAGTGTGATTATATGGTGAGATCCTTTGACTCAACATAACAACAACAATGATAATAGTAGAAGTAGTAGTAGTAGTAGTAGTAGTAGTGGTAGTAGTAGTAGTAGTAGTAGTAGCTAGTGGTAATAAGCAAAACTTTACTACCAACCTCTATAAAGACTTGCTGCTAAGACTCATATTGTCAGTGACACTCAGGATCAAGAATGGTTGCAAGCAGTGGACACAAATGAAGTTGTCTGGTTTTGGCAAGAAAATATTCAGCATTTAGCAAAGGCATATGTTTCAAACTCAAATGACTTCACTTCAAATTAAAGCAAAAAAATGTTTTGAAGTGTCGTCATTTGATAATCATTTGCTTTAAAATAAGCAACGTATTTCTATGTAATGGGATCCACATCTTTAACAAGTGAACCAACAGTGTGACAAACAAAAAACAACCTGCTCTGAAATATAATTCCAAAATAAATTGCATCTAGCTCTTTTGTTGTTGTTGTTGTTGTTGTGCTCTGTTTTCCTTTCTTGGCTGCTTGTAAAACTCCCACAATTTTTTCATTGCTACAATGACAAATGCTATGAGAAAAGACCTGGTCCACTGCCAGAAATCTACTCTAGACTTCAGTATATGTTTCTGCTTTCAAGAGTCAATTGTTTTCCTTCTCTCCCAGGGGTCACTAGCTACCTTATTACCAGAAAGAATGACCCCTTGACAGCGCAATTGAGATCCAGAAACTCAACAAAACTGTAACCCCTCCAGTGGCATCAGAATTCTAATCAACAGCAGAGGGTCTGGAAGACAAATGTACTTATATATAAGGCCGCCATATTAGAAAGTGGCTTCTCTATTTGCAAAGAAACCTATCTCTGTTTGGCTTCTTTTGATATTTTTATTACCCCCTTCTTGTAACCTTTTCATTGCTAGTGTTCTTAAGGCAGGAGGGTTTTTACAGCATGGGAATTATCTGTGCTCATTTTACAGAGTTTGCTGCCTTTTCCTTCTCTTGCAATATGTGTTGCAAAGTGTATGACTAGAGATGGGAGCCCCAGTCAGTACAGATTTTTTTTCTCTTACTCAGCTTAATTTACTACAGAGCAGTGGTTCCTTCAGTATCCTTATTACCACATAAGAAACACAGGTCGAGAATCTCCAGCCTTGAAACTGCAGTGGAGAGTGAGTTCAGAATATTAAGGACAACTTTACAGAGAATACACCTCGCACTTGTAAAGGCATGCACTGAAATAGTGTCATACAATAATATTTTTCAAATATAACTATCCCTAAAAGTATTCAACTCATTTGCTGGATCCTTTTGCATACCCAAGGTCTGCTAAACTAAGTTGTTTCAGATAAATGCATAAGATATTCTTGGACACAAGACCCTAATCTAGTTGTTATATCTGTACATGTGGAACTCTACCCCAGAGTCTTCAGATTAGCAAAATCTGTGCCTCAAAATTGCCTAAATATTTGGGGTTTTTTTAATGTTAGTAAATTTTCAGAAAATCTCAGTGTGAGTTAAAACTTGAAAAGTTTCTTATTCTGGTGATTTTATGACCAGAATTACTTGACATGTGGGTTAGAAGGAATTTTTTTTAAGATCATCCAACCACATGGTAGAAAACAAGGTACCCATGAACCAAAGCACTGCTCCCAGATGCTCTGCCATCTGACTACCATTACACAGAAATTGCGAAATACTTCCGATAAGTATAAGAAGTATAAAAAATATCTAAAAGAAGGATAAAAATATCTAAAAAGTAGCCAAAAGCAGACAGCATGACAGATCACAGACACAAAAAACCCCACTGCCTTTAACAGAGATTCAGGTGAATGCAGGAATTTGCAGAGACAGGAGTCTTCAAATGGCATCATGGCCTGAGGTGCAAAAAAAAAAAAGCAGGAACGATGTTCTGCTGAGAACACTCTGGGAAGAAGAACAAGCAAGCATGAGGTTGAAAAAGAAATGTTTTTGTTACCTTTCTCAGACAAAAGTCATCACATTTTACCAACAACAAAATAAAAGGTATTAGACCCTTATGTGATCCCTGGAAGGAGCAGCAGATGGCTGGCCTCACACCTTCAGAACAGGAGCAGCACAAATAGCAATAATGTGATTTTTTCTGCACTGTCCTACCAACAAGATGTCACCATAATGCATAGAAAGTGCCAAGTACTTGCCCAACTTTCCCTGCTGAGGCACAGCAGTTCTGCTACAGACAGGTGAGAAGGAGGAGGCTATGAAAATGGCTCTTCTGCCCCAGAAACCAGGCTGTGGTCTCTGGCAATGGCAACTGAAGTAATGTTTTGAATTTTACGTTGATGTCTTACAGTAAGCTCTGTGTGACTGAGCTCTTCCCTTGTCAACAGTCACACTGTTGACAAGGCAGAGTTGTCTTCTCTGGCAAAGAGACAGGCAGAGTTGCTTCATGCCTGTGTTTTGCTCCTGCAAATCTAATTGCAGGATTAAGGCCTTAATTAATAATCAAAATGGGAAAATTGACAAGTGCATTTTTGGCACTAGTATCAAAAAAACATATGGCCTCTTATTGTCTTACATATTAGGTCACATCTTTTTAATTTCTATTCAAAAGCCCAGAAGCAAGTTACATGGATTCCTTATATACGTTTAAGTACCGTACATTAAAAATAACATGCTGAAATAATGCTGTCAAAGTATGAGACCTACTTGACTGATGGAATATTCTTCTAAAAAGAGCAGCTCTAAGCTTCCCTTATAAATGAATGAAGGAAAATCTAAAGATAATAATGAATAAGAAAGTAGCTTCTTCTGCCAGACCCATCAAGTTAAATGGCTCTTTGTATTGTTCAAAATGTGTACAATATTGTGTTTTGTGGCAGAGGGTAAAGAGAGGGAACTTTCAGAAGTGTTTTGATGAAACAACAAATAAAAATAATATTTTGACAGCAAGCTCATCCTATTAAAAAAAAAAAAAAAAGAGATAATTTCTCTGGCTCAAACAGAAATCCCCTTAATGTGAAGAACATTGAGGTTGTACATAGAGCTTTATAGTAATACTTAGAGGAAATGTGTCATTCGCAATGGAACATGCAGCATGACTAAAGACCCTAAGTGCTTGGCATCATTTGAGCTTAGTTTTAAATACCTATGAGAGACATTTTTGGAGTATGTTTCCTGAAAGTAATATCAAGGACTTACTTCAGCATTAGCTTGCACGTGCTGATAGGTTGAACTGGTGCTCTTATCCCACAATACATACAGAAAGCATTAGCTTCTGTTTACATACAAAGTTGGAGGTTTTACTTTTTATGCCAGTATTGGGATTTATTTGCCCTCCTGATGAAACGTTTACCTCACTCTTCCTCATCAATATTAACCTCACAGATCAACAGATCTTCATATCGACAGACTAGAGAAGTCAATATCACCTTATTATTATTTAATAAGTATTTCACTGTCAGTAACAGAGTGAGAACAAACATCTGTGCTCTATAATGGCATGCACTTTAATTTTGCAAGGTTACTGTCTTGCATATGTTTGACAGAAGCAAGCCAACCCATAGTAAAAATCCCCCAGTAATTTCAGCGTATAAAATGACAACATGTTGAAGGACATTTAAATTGAACAAAAATGGATTTTTTTAAGTCCTAGTTTTGATATACAAATGTTGGATGTGTTTTACTGTGGCTTCTGACTATGATTGATAGGAGATGCATCAATTTCAAGGTTTGTGAATTTAAGTAAATTGTTGTCAGTGGTATAATTTCTTTTTTGTATTTTTGTTTCAAATTATGTCCTTACAGAGAATAGTGTGTTACAAATTGAGACAGGATATACATAAAGCATCAATTTACCTTGAATGCCCACTTAAAATAGTAAAAAGAAAATAGTGTGATAGGAATGTGAGTACATCAGAATTCTTCAGAAAACTCCAGAGTATTTTAAAAAAACCACTGCTTATTGTTTTTCTTCTAAATAGTTTTTGTTGCTTCTGTTTGGACAATACTTTGCTTGTCTTTCCACTAAATGAAAAATATAATATTTATTTTTAAAAATAAAAATAGCAGTAATAGATCTTAGCTACTTCTTTTATCTTTGTCCTCAGAATGTAATTCCATTAAATTATACATTAGCAAAAAAAAACAAACCCAAACTTGTTTCAACTCTTTGCAACCTGGTGGGTGTTTATTAACCCTTCTTTCCTTCATGGTAATGCTTTATTTGACTAAAAATTCTGAAGAGCTTTCTTTAAAACTGAAAGTGCTTAAGCACTGTACAGCAAAACTTGCTATAATTCCAGAGCCTTCGGAAGTTAGCTGTATCTGATTTTAAACTAGTTTTCCCTAGATTACTTGTTATCTGATGATGTCTGACTAAGGATCCGAAATGCACAGATACTTTTTAGTATGTTTTCCAACACATGGTCATAGCTTGTTTCCATGTGAAAATGTGTTGTGTCTATGTATCTACATGCCTATCTATATGCATAAAGCAATGTATATGCTATTTGTGTGTGGATTTGGTTTTAACATCAGATTCTATAAATGAATAAAGATACTATCTTCATTTTACTGTTCTTTAAAGGGGCAACATGGAACAGATTCTGTAAACCTAACTATACATGTTGCTAATTAAATGGTGATGGTAATAATTAATATACAAGGGGACAGAGTAGTTTTTCTTCTAAATTTTTTTTTTTTTTTTTTTAGGAAAAAAAAATGAAAATTAGACAGAAAAGAGCATTTCCAGATGTGACTGTATAGGGCTTGATTTGAAGCACTTTTGTTATCTCCTAAATAATGCATATAAGAATGATCATGTGAAATGTTTGTTAAAACTCAGTCCTAGTAGATATTTGCGCTTATGAATTGATTCCTTATCCATATTTTATGGAGAAATAGCTCAGCACTGGATTACAGCACATTATTTTCCAAATTCTTTATTAGACTCTGCATATCTCTCTACTATGCCTCCAGGCTTAAATTAAAAACAAACTTAAGAAAAATTTAAAGAGACAACATTCAGAAACTTATTTTTTTACAAAGCTTCTGAAAGTTCATAATTATTTTTGTCCCTAATAGGCCTGCCTTTGAAATAATTTGATGGCTAGGTTTGTAAATTTGCTTGGAAAGATCTGGCATCCCATAGTCATTAAGGGGAGTATATATCACAAAAATGATTTTGCATATAAATAATGGTATACAGGATTTGGCTTAAATTGTCTGCTTTCATTTGATTATTTTTTCCTCTAAGATAATTTGGAGGGAAGCAGGAAGATCAAATTGAACACAATTTGGAAATGAAACTTGGATAATTGAGCTAAGTAGGTTGAGCTTGCCAGTCACCTGTGACCTCATCCTAGTGACACATCATTTTAAACTGCTGAAATGAGAGGGCCTATGTAGAGTTGCACAACACAAATGCAGTAAGTGGAGTTTCAGTCTGGAACCACGTTATCCCTTGTAATCTGTTTGGTTTTTTTCTTTTTTTGAAGATGAAGGACCCGAGTACTGTGCAATCACTGCCTTGAGAAGGTGTTTGGCCAGCGGTATGTTCAGGCGACTTGGTGAAGGGGAACGGGATGGGCACTGCGGGAGGGCCGCCATACAGGGTTGGGGGGGAACAGAACAGCACAGCACTGGACCTGTAAGAGACGAGAAACTGAAGTTTCACAAGTAAAACAGCTCACCCATGGTAAGATCTCCTTTGCAGACTGCTGCAACTGAAAGTTTGCGGTCATTCCTGTGTATGAACCTAATATTTTGCTGTGCATTTCTAAGCAATTATTCAAAACACCTTGGCAGCTGAACCCTCCCTGCTTTCAGGATAATTATTTCTAATCGTGATTGTCAATAATAGTAATTTCTAGATATTCAGCCAGCAGCCAGTTGTAACGATTTATTATTATTATTGTTGTTGTTGTTGTTGTTGTTGTTGTTGTTGTTTGGGTTAACAATCGCCACTGACAACAATGTCTCCTGACCTTCTTCTCCCTCCCTCAAATATACAGGAAAATGAGTAACTGCNCCCCTCCCCTTCCTCCTCCGCCTGCCCCCGGCCCGGCCGCGGGTGCCCTTGGAAGGAAGAGCCGAGCGCAGGCACCGGCCGGAGCGGAGCGCGGTGTCCCCCCCGGTGCAGCGGCCCNTTCTAGATATTCAGCCAGCAGCCAGTTGTAACGATTTATTATTATTATTGTTGTTGTTGTTGTTGTTGTTGTTGTTTGGGTTAACAATCGCCACTGACAACAATGTCTCCTGACCTTCTTCTCCCTCCCTCAAATATACAGGAAAATGAGTAACTGCTTTGCAGCAGCCGTCGGGTGGGCCGCTTCTCCCTCCTTGCGAGTTCGATGGGGACTCGGGGTGAGCACAACGCTGCTGTCCGGTGGCGGGGCCGGGCTCCT
>VXBX01004059.1:374748-418800 GCA_013400415.1 Scytalopus superciliaris
CCAGGACTATAGAATAAAAATGCTAAAGGGGGGCCCAATAAACAAGTTTGTCAAGTCAGTTCATTTGCTTAGGATCTGTTTCTCTACTTACCTTTAATGCAAAACAGTGGAAACCCGTTGAAGTGCTATGTGTTTTTTCTTAATGAAGTAAGTACCTATTCTGTTCCTCTCTAATTACACAAAGTTGCGAATCTGGCATCTGTGACACAGGGTATTTATGATGAAACTTATTAAAACTTATAAAACTACTCTCACCTACTCTAGAAAGAGCAGGGAAATTCTGGACATATATTTTCCTATTTATGTATACACTCTGTATTTGGCTTAATGTTTTTTATGGTTAGTTGAGTTAGTGTTTTCCCCCTTTTTCACCTGTTAATGAGAAAGAAAATTAATGCTACACGGGAAGAGTTTCCCAAAGGTTTAATAACCTTTTCAAAAACCTTTAAAGTGAAGCAGCAGGCGAAATCACCATCAAGTTAAAGGCCTTGTTAGTGACAACAGTCATCACCACATGGAGAACAGTTTTATTTCATAACCTCATGTCAGGAAACCACAACTCCCTAGTATGCTTAGGAAATGCATATTAGAAAGTGGAATGATGAACATGGCACCACTTGTTACATATTCTAGTGCTTTAAGAGAAACATGGAATAGGTATTGTTATAAAAATCATATGTTTTACTGGAAACATATCTGGTGGATTCTTAAACAAAAGTAATAATCTTTTAATATTTTTCTGGCAGTATGGTACCATGTCACATTAGTAGCATATTGTGAATAGTCAAAGCAAATGAATGGATACAATGAGTTTTACAGCTCGCCTTCCAGAAGTGAAAGCAATGCATACACCAAGGAGTTGTGGGTAGCAAGAAAATGAGATTGTCCTGCTGATTGGATGCAGACAAGCAATGAGTAATTCAAGAGCTCACAGTCAAACAAACTGCTTGTGGCACTACTACTTGTACCCAATTACCAATTCAGAGAGAAAATAAAAAGCAGTTTCAGTAGAGTCAGGGTGGGAAATCTCCAATTAGCACCAATTAGCGAAGTTGCTTCCTACAGCAGAATTCTGGGGACATAAGAAAAAAAAAATCTCCCAGAATGCCTGGTTGGAGCATTTATTTACCAGGTGATGGGACTCCCGAAGAATAACTTGATGAGGATTTGCGCCTGTGGGACTTGAATACAGATACTACTTGGAACTTGCCTGCTCGATTTGACTGGTCAATCATAGGCTGTACTATTCTTCTTCTG
This sequence comes from Scytalopus superciliaris, assembly GCA_013400415.1. Taxonomy (NCBI): domain Eukaryota; kingdom Metazoa; phylum Chordata; class Aves; order Passeriformes; family Rhinocryptidae; genus Scytalopus; species Scytalopus superciliaris. The sequence goes on from VXBX01004059.1 coordinate 376,006, forward strand.
GCATTAATAAACCTGCAACAGAATACAAAGAATAGAAGTCCTTTCATCAGCTTGCTTCTGTGTTTTGAGAGCATCTCTGCTTTAAAACAGACAGGATTTTAGTGTGGTGTGGAAATGTGTTTTACTTCGCGTTGCTTTTTAAAAAGAGTATAATTTCACTTTAAAGGATTTTCCTCTGAGTGCTCAGAAATTGTTACCGGTAACACGCTTATCTTGCTAGCCAGCTTAAAGCTGGATTTGCCAGAAGGCTTTGACTGAAAACTTGTGTTAAAAGACAATTGTTTCTTTAACTTCTTCTAAGTGGCTCAGATCCTGGTTAAAGTTCACAGGCTGGGGGACTTTCTTTTCCCCTTTCCGTCTTAGGGATCCAGCTCCCCTTGCAGCTGGCCATAAATGAGGACCAGGCTTTTCCACTCCGTGCTTTCACAAGGTATCGTTAGGTCAGCAAAGCCATCAATTAGGCTGTCTGAAGTTTTATCACCAGCGCAGCAGCAATAAGTGCTGGCCCAGAAAGACTTCTGCTCTTCTGCAACTCCTGCTAGTTGGAGCCTGTAAAGGCAAGGGTCGTTTGGAGGTCAGTGCCAGCTGGGGGCCACCTCTGCGCCTGAGCGGGGACACTCCACGCAAGGCGACCGCCCGCCTGCCTTAAACTCAGGCACCTTTCAACTCGTTAGAAACCCCTAGTCGCAGGTACATGTGGTTAATATTAGGCCCAAAATAACCTTTTTTTAATCTCAAACTGGGGTGGTTGCCGAGGCTTTTGAGCACTGGTAAAAGCAGTTAGTTGGCTGTGGAACCTGGATTTAATTTTGCTGGTAATCAAAAAATAAGTGCTTGCATATTTCTTATTAGCTTAATGCGCAGCAATCCACATCAGCACAAGCTAAGCTAAATTAATTTCCCTAAAATAATTTTAAAACTTGCCTATTCACAGATTATCTTTCAAAAGAGGGCAATTTTCTATCACTCAGGAGCCACACTTGTTTTTGTCCCTCCTCTTTGTGTTTGAAACACTTTGGAGCCTTCGCACAGGTTTTGTGTGCTATTTCACAGCTCAGGCTTTCGGCTGGTGACCCTTAAGGAGTGCTAATGAAGTCGAATACTAGTGTTTAATCCTCTTCAGAAATACTAACATGCCCATCATCCAAAACAGCCTCCAATAATTGCCATTGGGTCTGATCCAATGCCTAGTGATGTCTTTCAGTCAGTTAACTGAAAACTAAGTTCATTGGCTCATTTAGTAAATTGCTAGCCTTCATATAGCATCAACTCCTTAAGGCCTTTTGTCGTGCTTCCCTCACTCCCTCCCACCCCTCAGTTAAATTCCTCCACAGATAATAAAGGACAGTGAAACACCTTCGATTGCACCTTCTTTAATCACAGTCGTGGAAACCTCATTAAACAGATACATAAATGCTACAAGTAACACTAAAGGGCTCTTTTGCATCTCTCTGTTTACATCCAGAAGACATTCTTTATTCTTTAAGAAAAGTATCATTCAGCTGTCAGAAACGCCATCCTGCCTCAGAATTAGTCGTGACTTCAGGTATTAAAATAAAAACTCAGACACAGCCAATGTACTTGTTTATTCCCTTCTGACTGCGGCACAGTGAAGGCATCTCCTGCCCCAGCACTGTGATTTCGAGACATGTTTCCGTCCTCAAAGACAAAGGTTTCTGATCCTGACAGGACTTATTTGTTGAGCTACTTTCCAGTAATGTTGCCACGCTGACCAAATGGAGCCTGACCTGAACCTTCTCCATCCAGCACGCCTTTTATCAGCTAAAGTTAAGGCCAATAGAGATTAACAGGAAAGCCTGATAAGACTGTTTTCTCTTCTCCTATGAGCTTCTAATGGTGTATACAGATGGCAAGGTTTTAAAGAATGGAATGAATGCTTATTTAGGTCTGTAAAAAATCACAGAAACACCCCCCACATACACGCACACACTTACCGTCTTACTAACCCCTTTTCTTCAATCAGGCCACTCTTCAGGGAAACCAAATTGCTTTTTCGTTTTTTTTATTTAAACACCAACCACTTTTATTATTTACATCTGGTGGTTCCCTTATTTATGTCCCTCTCCACTTCCCTGCACACAGCCCCCTGCTCACAGGGCTGCGAAGCATTATGGGCCTTGGCTCTCAGCAGGAGAACTCCACACTGTCTTCAAACAAATAATTAAGGGGAAGGTTAAAGGTTCACCTAGGGGTCATATCTTTGGATAGTCCTCAGAAAGTTTACATTAGTAAGAAATGGGTGCCCTCTGAAGTGTTCTTTCAATGGGCTTGCACAACAAGACAGAGCACTAAGAAAATTCTGTGTCCTGAAGGGTTTCAGGTGACATCTGCTTTACCTCCGACCACAGAGATTTGGATGCTATGCTCTAGCCTTACATTTTCAACAGTCACCACAGAGTAAACCTTTGGAAACAGTGTTGAAAACCCGATCTTACCCAGCCATTCACTCTCAGAAGAACCTGGCCTTATTTTATTCTGCTGATGTGAATAAAGCCAGCCTTCCACTGCAAACTCTACCCAGAGGCAATTCACTAGTTGTTTTGGAAATGGGAGTTCAAACTCTAATAGTGAATCCCCTGATCTTTGTTTCCCTACAGGAGAAAAAAAAGCAATAAAAGTGATCGCATTTGTTCAGTTAAAACTTGTGAAAAATAGTGCTTGGATTTGATTTCTGATTGTATTATTTCTCCAGTTTTCTTTTGCACATCCGCGTAACAGCAGGTGCCAGCGAGAGATATCCTCTAGACCAGCAACACTTTGTCTGGAGAGAAGATACACTGATACATACTCAGAAAGATATAGGAGCACAGAGGCTTTAGACATCCAGGTAAGTTTGAAATTCCATTTCTATAGCTCTTCTGAAAAATCTTGTCCATAAATGGCATCAGTTATACCTACCAGTGGGTATGTCTGAAACTGACACATGAAATTATTTATATTTGCAAGACTGCAGGTGCAAAACAGACATGCAGTTTAGGTGAAGCTAAAAATTGAATTCTAGTTTCATTAGCAGTAGCTGCATCACATAATGCATCAGCACAATTGGTAGACAAGGGCACAGAATGCAGTGTTTCTGCATTATTGTTTATTCATTATACTGTCCCATAAATACGTACAATGCATAACAGAGTTGTAGAAACCACAGTCCCTGCCCTACCCTTTACATTTTTGAGGGCTTTTTTTGAATCCCTCAGGGAGCCATATCCAAGGCCAGAGCAAAGCAAAATACAGCCTTTTGCATAGCACTTCAGATTGTGTGTTGCAGAAACACTCTGGTGTTATTTTGGCACAAATGTCTTCCAAAGGCACTAAGAGACAGGTGAAAAAAGAGAACACCAATGCCACTAATTTCAGCATTATTTTGAAGCCTATAAAAGAAGAATTCACAGCTCTGCTCCTGACACTAATTGCTTACCTTGTTCATACCCTTCACCCAGAGGCCAAAGATTGAATGGCCTGAAAAGATGAGTAAAATCTATCAAAAAGACATGGATTTCTTTGTTACCCTGCTGTTAATAGTAATTCCTATTATTCGGATGATAGCAGCAGTGAGAGGATCCAATGAAGCTCAGTCTTACTCCACCCCATGCTGCACAAGCACACTGTCCAAGAGAACTCAGTCTGAACAGATTTCCAGGCAAAGCCTGGGGGAGAGGAGAGACGCCTTCTCCCTGTTTGCAGAGGGGAACAGAGACAGAAGGAGATTAAGTGACAAGGCCAAAGTCATACAAGAGATCTTTGGCAGAGCCACACACCCAACATAGATTTCCTCAGTCCTCTTTCAGCGCTCCTACAATCTGCTATCCATATGCTATCTTTCCTTTGTTCCCCCAGCTTAGCAGTCAGGCACACTGGCAGGGGACTGCAAAGAGAGCTCACGTTGCCACTGTTTGTGCCTTACCTGCTGTGTAGATAAAGAGGGGTCATCAGCCTCCAGGGCTGTGAGGCAATACCTTCACAAACTCTACATTCATATGGTACTTGGTTCTCATTCCAGAATGATAAATGAGGTGTGTAATGTTGAGAAATACGTGTCATTGACATAGTAGGTTCAATGAAAATCTCACTTTCAGTATTTTGCAAATGACAGATTACCAACCTTGCTTATGCAAACAATAGCCATTTGAATCAAAAGCAGGTTTTTTTGCATTTTGTATTTTTCCTTTAATTTCCAGCTAAAGCAGCTGCTTTAGCCAGAGCCCATCTTTCTTACACAAGTAGTTCTGGTAACTTTTGCGGGACAGTTTATGAAAGCATGATGAACACGATCTGACTCCAAATGTACAATATGAACTTTTAAAAGAAATAATTTCACTTTTATCTGCTTACAACAAAAAAGAATATAGCAGTAAATGTATGCTAGTGAATATGCAGTGTAGTCTGGTGATTTGGTAGCACTAGTCTTAATTGGTTCCTACCATTGATAATTAGCATGACAATATAATCTAAACATATGCATTTAATCACATCTCTTCAAATAGAGACTTCGTTTTCTTTGTCTGAAATAAACACACATTCTGTACTTTATAGGAAGCCCTGTAATTAATCTTCTTTATATATTTATCATATTTTATCTCAAGTCATATCAAATGACATTAAACTCACTTTTACATGATACATTTCATTTTTATAATAAATAATGTTCAGACAAAATCATGGAAAGATATTTCTGCAAAGTGCAAAAGAGAATAAATAGGAAATGGAGACATCTTAATCTGCTTGTTCAAATCTGGCACACTCAGAAATAATTTTGTTGTTTTCATTGTCTTTTTTATAAATACTGTACATGTCTTTCAAAACACTGTGACCACTCCAGCTTTACCCTATGGCTATCACAGAAAACTCACTTTAAGTATGTAGGATCACAACAGGTCTTGTTTCAGGAAAATGAAGTGCATGAATGCTTAGTAAACTACAATTCATTTCCAATTTGGGTTATAATCTGAACTCAAGCAGAGAGGTATATTTAAGTCCAGTCACTTCTCTATGTGTCTAATATCTTCCATGAGATGAACTGGTGCCAAACTTAACCAGTCCTGCTACAGTAGAGTAGACTGTTCTTCATGAGAAACTGAGGAACAACATGGAGCCACCATGTACAACTCAAAATTTCAGTGTCAATCTTCAATCTGGATTTCCACTTAAAACACCCATCCCAGAAAATGAGGTGTTAAGATATTGAATTTATTTAACAAAATTTAACAAATTTGTGAGATGAATTCAGAATCAATTCTCTAAAAGGATTAATGACAAGGAAAATTCTTACCCAATTTTAGCCCAAGAAGGCACTTCTACTCTTACAATTGAACAGGTCAGAGGTACTGAATGAACACTGCCACAGACTTAGTCATGGAAATAATAAAAATACAAGTAACAACCATAGGAACAATAATGTGGGGTTACAATGTTTTGCCTTCTGTTATCTGAATAAAAAAGCTCCTAATTTTCAAAATTTTTAAGTGCCCAGAGGAACAGTCTTGCAAGATTTTTCAAAAACCTGCCAGATGTAGAAAACAAGCTCGGCTCTTATTAAACCTAGGTAAATGGGGTTTAAGCACCTGCTTCAATGCTTTTGCTGAGTAAGAGTCCAAGAATGCATTCTAAAACGTAATCCAAATGTTTTCACCTTGGGTGGGAAAATAGATCTCTGCGTAAAAGACATTTCAGTATTTGGACTGTCAGTGTTTAGCTCAAATGCATATGCTACACTGATCCCTTGTTGCCCAAGAATGCCCTAATTTTGAAGGGAAAATAACCAATGAAACCTAAGTGACAAAAAAAGTTTTCACAAGTAACCTAGAAAATTACTTCTTTCCCAGACAGAAAAAATAATTTTATAAGTCTTGAGCTAATCAGAGCAGTCTGAAAGAATGCATTAGAAAGACTAATTTGCAGAAACACTTTTATCAATATCCACTCCCCTCCTTTACAGCATCTTTGTCTATCACCTAAACTTTTATCTGAGCAAGTAAAATCTATTTATCTTAGTTTACTTAACTTATCCTCCCTCCAATATGTATTCTAAGCTGACAGAATTAGGTTTAAGTGTCCCTCAGTATGTATGTGTACAAATATAGTCGAAAAAGCCCTTGTTTATGCTTCACTGAATCTATGCCGCACCTGGTTACCAACTCATATTTGCAGCATTCCTTGTAGGAAATTAAAAAATCTGAGTTAGTCACCTGGAAATGAGCCATTTAAATAAGGCTTACCTCAGTCATGAATATTGAGAAATGGAGTCACTTGCGATTGCTTTTGAGATGAAGGGGGAGGGGCAGGCAGGTTTACTCCCTGACAAAGCTTCAACTAGTTTCGGACAGGCTTGTTAAAGGGGGGTTAAGGGCTGTTTAAACGGGCTTTCTGAAGCTAATTCAGACATCTCACATCTGTCAAAGGTATGATTCAGAGGGGCTAAGTCAGCATCCACTTTCGGTGAAGAGCGTGCTCCAGAAGGCAAGAGAGCAACTTAGCTGGGCTCCCGAGGCAGCCCAAGGAAGGCACTAACTATTCCAAGGACTTCTGCTGCATCTTCTATGTTTGTTTATGTTGGACCTCCTAAAAATACACTGCACCATTTAGAGCTGCCAATCGTTGGAAATCATGATTTTGCCCATCCCTTAACTGTGAGACTGTCCTAAAAAAAAAATCACAAATTCAAACCGCACTCTTCTCAGTGTTTACTCTGTGGCTTTTTCAGTCATTGTGCCACACTTAAAAAATGTTCTCCTCAGCCACAAAATCTAGAAACTTACTTGAAAAGATTCTCACACAACCATTGCGTCCTGGAGCTGGGAGCTACGAGCTAACATGAATTAACTTGAGCCTTGTGATAAAATCATGAGAATTGGCAAGACGGGAATCTATTCACTTCGGAGAAAATCTGCCTCGCGTAATTCCCTGTTACCACGTTACCCCTGGGGACGCGGAGAGGTGACTCGGCCGTGCCCGGGAATGCCCGCTGGCCATCCCGGGGGACACCGGGCTTGTGTCCCGGGCCGTGTCCCGCGGCTTTCCCTGGCGGTCCCGGGGGTCGCCGGCCAGGGAGGAGCTGCCGGTTCCTGCCGCAGACCTGGGCTGGCCCCGAGGTGCTGCTCCGGTGCCGCCGGGGAGGTGTCCCGCTGTGCGGCAGGGAGCCGTGAGGTGGGGCCAGAGCGCCGCTGCGGGGCCGGGTGTCCTGCCCGGGGTGTCCTGCCCGGGGTGCCCTGCCCGGGGTGCCCTGCCCGGGGTGCCCTGCCCGGGGTGCCCTGCCCGGGGCACGGCGCGGCCGGGGATGCTCGGTGCGGGACGGGGATGCTCCCTGCGGGCCGGGCGGTGCGTGAGCCGGGCAGGTCCATAAAAATGGCCTTTTAAAGATACTTCAAAGGAAGGGAGGAGACAGACACACTTCATCAGCTGTCCATATCTTACAAATCAAATGCAAAGTCAATAGACACAAGCCGTAGTACCTAACCTCGTCCTGTACTTGATTTATTGCAGATGGGAATCAACTAGAAACTGAATTACTTTGAAATTTTTACTACTGATGTTAAAATTCCAAGTTTGTATACCTATGTCTTGTGGAGATGCTAAATATAATTTTAGTTAATTTGGCACGCACTTTGATTTGCTAGCACTTAGACATTATGTTAAATGTAGATAACCCATCTCCTATAAAATTGTAAGTAACTCATGCATTCAAAGATGTGTTAATTTATCATCTTAAACTCATAGGAAAAGATTTTCAAAACTAATGAGGGTCCAGAAGTTTTGAAAAAACAATCAGCTTCTTACACAGGAGTAGAGGGACCTCATTGTAGGTAATTAAAAAAAAAATAAAATTGTAGTTTTCAAATAATATCACATTGAAGTATTTTCCACCTATTTTTAACTTTTTCATATTAATTCTTTTATCAGTTCTAAACTGACCTGAAAAGGAGAGTTGTCAACAAATTTAACATCTATTTAATTTCTCCGATCAAATTAGAGTAAGACACTAATTCTCCTTCTTACTTTTCAGTGAAAACTACCTAAGAAGCAACATGCCAAAAATGCATAAAGGTGTTTAGCAATTATGTAGTGGGTATGTTTGAAGAGATCAAGGTGCATTCACATGTCCTATGCTATGGATACCTCTGATTAGCTTGTCATCTACTCTGAAGAAGATGTAGCCCAACTCTCCTATCCTATGTAACAGGCCAGCTGTTAGCTGTCTGTCAAGCACCTAAAGTGGACAAGTAGTCCAGGAGCAAAAATGTCACTCCTTTGATCTGGCAAGGAGCAGCTGCTGATTTATAGAGTAGGACTTTGTTCTTCCGTTCTATTTTACTTTCTTTCCTAAGGCAGAACCACAAAATCCAGCAGAAAAAAAAAAAAAAAAAAAAGTGCCGTTCTCTGCAACATCAACAAGCTCTGACAACTGCAACAGGGTTTTTCTTGGCCCTAACAAAGCTCTCAGGCATCTCCTTTGACGCTCACCTTTCTTTTTTTTTTCCCTTCTTCTTTTTGCAATGCGGTAGTTATTGTTTAATTCAGCTTCTGTAAATGGAATGGACTGTGGCCAGCAAGCCTGGGGCATAAACACACCTGTATGAAAGAAGCCTTATTGTAGCAACCATCTACAAGCAACCTGCACATGCACTACCAGTTCGTGAGTTCAGAAGGAATGTTCCATTTTCCCTGACAGTAAATTTTGCCTTAAGATAACAATTTTCTGTACCCACTGTCCTGTCTTGACCATGGAGCTTGTAAACTTTTTCATTGTTATTAAAATCTGAAGGAAAGAAAAAAAGTATCTTTCTACCTGTCAACAAGCAAACTTCAGGAAATTGGATCAGAAGAGCCTACTTTAAAAAAAAAACACAGCCAAAATATGTTTATAGAAACACTCTGCTGAAAGTTTGAAAACTACTGATCCTAAAGATGCCTATTCTGTTTCAGGGCAAAAGAAAAAGCCTGAACCGGAGAGGAGTGTCCTGTATATTTACAGATGGGTAAGGGAATCACACAGCAAGCTGTATGTTTCACCCTGGATTGTGTCTACACACATGCTGTGTTCACATTCCTTTATACTGTAACTTTAAAAACAGACAAAAAGGATTACAAAAACAATGATGGGAAGAGGTAAGGGTGTTGGAGGCGACATCATGACTACAGGATCTTTTGCATGTGTGTTAGCTTGTGGAAATAAATAAGAACTAATACAGCCAAAGCCCTAAGAGAGGCAGGAAAATGATGATGTACAGGATAGTATAAAATGATATATTAAAAACTGTGCTGTCAGTGGAACAATAGAATATTAAGCAAAAGTCCATAATAATTGGCAGATATTTAGCTGCAGACATCTTTCTTTAGTTGGTGTGTATTAAAGTATACGTGAGAGGAAAGAGAACTAGTTAGGCAATTAGAAATAATGGGCATAAATAATACACTATGTATAAATACCTCCCCTCTCTCCCAAGTTATAGCTCTCATCCAGATACACCTAATAACCTCTCAGTAAGTCATACCTTCATGCTGGTATCCCTTGTGTTTTGCTCTTTGCACTGTCTGGTTACTGGAGATTCTGCATTATTTTAAATCTTCTCTCTTTCTGTAGATGCAGATGTTAATGTTTTCCCTTTAATTATTATAATACTTGTGGCACAACTATCAAACCAGAGGGTCTAATGGCTTAGTAGCTAAAGATGTGTCATCACCACAGACACCATGAGACTGCAACCTGCCATATTATGGAATATGTGCTCCACTGGAACTATTAGCGGAGCAAGTGTGGGACAACTATATTGTGTGCTAAAATGAAGAGGTAAATATACAGATCTTCCCAGTGTCATACTGGTGAAGCTTGCACTCTGTCTCACCCCATTTTGTGTTCTTTGTATTCCACAGGAATCAGAGAAAAATGTTCTAAAAACATTTCTGAGTGTTTGTTACATATGAATGTGTTTCATGTATCCTTGCATCTTAGTTGTTGCAAGCCAAAATGGTTTGGAATGGAAAAATTAAAAAGCCTCTGTGGAGCCACTTCCTCAGCCTATTACTCCATATCCCAGGCTCCCATACTTTCTGACCAGGGCTTCATCTCTCAAGGGCTCAGCTCTTGCTCCTCAGTCTACCTTGCAATTGCAAAGTACAGCTGGTAAGTCAGTGAGGAAGCTTGGTGGTGCTCTGCAAAGGTCCTAGATGGCCAGATATGCTGTCGTTGAGGACATATATGTGAATGTTACACCATTTCTTGTCTCTCTACGGTTCTGAACAACCTAAGAAACTGTAAAGGTTTGCTCTTTCTAAAGCATTTGAAAGGCTGGATTCTCCTGATTTCAGTACTCAGCTGGCTTATGGGCAGAGCAGAGCATTGGAGAAGCCTGTGCTCAAGTGCACCATGTTTCAGTTATTGTTGGCTTCTGCAGCTAAAGGCAGGTCTATTAAAGTATTTTTCTTTCTTCTGTTAAAGAATGGGTAGCTGAAGAAGGCTCTCAATGCAGTCATTGCCGCTTAAATAACTTGTGTGAAAATTAAATCATACCACAGAAAGAAACTTGAAACTGTGCACATATTTCTTCAGTCAAAACTGGCCAGTTCTGTAATGTGTTTCACTATCCCATGTTTTGCATACAATTGAGATATCTGTTATGAAATTAAACCCAATCTATATAACCTATCTAATATTTATCTTTCTTTCTTTATGAGAGCAGTTTGGAAACTCTGTGTGTGATCTTACATAATTTTAATAACTGGTTGCTGATGGATTTCAGTATTAACTCTGACTGTTCTGACTGGTAGGATGTTGAGGCTTAATTTTCAGAATTTCATTAATTGTTCCTGTACTGCGTAGGGGTAAAGGCATCTAAAAATATGTGTATAAACCTGCTTTTGAGCCCACAAAACCGGTAATGGCAGGGTCAGATCCAACAATGTTGATCACTTCAGCCTGGTCTAGTAAAGCACTCAGATGTATAAGGCAAATTTTCAAAATTACCAAGTCTTATTATTAAGACCATCATAGGCTCTGTAAAGCTAATCCCAAATGTTCAATGATATTCTGAGTTAGAAGGCAGTATTAGCAATGAGAGTTGATACTAGTGCCTAAATGTAGATGACCTGCTCTCAAGGAAATTCCTGTCTCTGGTTAGATGTTCCAGGAACCACCAGAAGGTGGACTTAGATACCTAACTAAATTTTTTTGGTAAAAAGAAAAGAAGGCCCTCAACACTGAAAATGCCTAAATTGTTTAGGCATGCAGATTTCATCCCATCATAATTTTTGCTGCTGTGTATATACATAGCCTAACACTTTCTGCAGTAACCATGCTCTATGTCTGAATTTGTAGAAGACATTTATGTCCAGTCAGAATTCCTATGGATCTTTTTATAGACACAGACATCTTAAGACAGGTCTGTTCTTCCATATAACACAGATAAATATCTCTTTCCTTTCTAGCCTTCACCATAATTATTTGACTGTTTATCTGGAAAGAAGGAGATCAAGTTTTGCATCCATGTCTTGTTTGATTTGGAACAAAGACTTGAGCATGGGTCCATCACATCCTAAAAGAATATCTGAATCACCCATGTATTCAATATAGTGAACAAAAGCCTTTCAGTTCTCATTCTGAAGATGTTCCACCCAAAGTAAGCAATTATACAGTCATAATTAACCAGCACTTAACTCTCTCATATCTGAAGCTGGAGCCTTAACGAAGAGGCTGTACAGTCAAGCCTATGATCTTAAGTAATTTTGTTCTACTAACTAGTCATTACATATACAAGAAAGGCACGATAGTGAAGAAGAGTAAAGATGTAGTATTATGTTCCCATTGACTGGGAAACTCAACTCACTTGGAACAGGTAAGACACTGATTTAAAACAACACAAAGAGAAGATGTGCAAACATATATTCTATTTAACAAGTGAATTTTCTAGCCAATGAGCCACTGAGGATAGCATGCCCTCTACCCCATTTTCCTCTTCCTTGTAGACCTTGGTATAGCTGCTGTATGACAAGAACTTTGGCTGGACTTGGCCCTTGGGGAAATACAGTGAAGCAAGGCTCATTTTGTCTTGAAAGTTGTATGCCACTGTGGAACACATTACTGTCTATCACTGTATATGTATTTGTGTCCCGCCTCCTCTGTCCTGGAGGGCCTTTCTATATCAAATAACAATGGACAGGGCAATATCTCATTTTACAGTACAGCTAGGGTTACAGTTCCAGGTTTCTCAATTATATTCCATTGTAAGCAGTTTTGTGCATGCTTACTAAAAGAAATAAGTATATGTGGACCAAAGGTTTTAAGCTTCTTAGGACTAGACAGCATCTAGATGATGATGCTGGAAATTTCAATCGTGGCTAAAGGTAAAGGTTACATTGAATTCAAAATTGCAGGGTTTATGCTTGACATTCATATGCAACTTAAATGATATACATATCTAACAAATAAATATATATTAATGAGGAAATATATTCTAAAATATGCTGCACAGATCTTTTATTGTGACTTAATTGGTTTATAAGCCAATATTATAATAATACTTTCATGAGAAGTTCAAGCCAAGTTTTAGAACACCTTTACCCAACATTTGAAATGAGCACAAAATTTAAAGTCAACAGAAACATTATGTAAAACAAACAAACAAACAAGCAAAAAGTTGGTGAATAGAGAAAAAAAAAATGCACCAAATTCACAGGCAGCATCTTCAAATGAAGTAATTCAGCGTTCTGCTAAGAAATTAACTATGAATGGAATAAACCCAATGTTTTTATTCTAACTCCATATCCATACTGAAGCAAACATAAGAAGCAAAATCAAGTAGTTAGAAGAGGGAAAGTTATTCTTAATTTTTCACTTTGACTTACTAAAATTGTCAATTATGTACTTTCCTAGGACTAATCAAATCTTATATTTGATAGTGAAAATCTTGTCATATTTAACTGTTTTGGAAACCAAATATGCCTTTATATCTGCAAACTTCTAAACTTGCATCATGTAAAGCAGAATAATAAAAGCAACAAATGCAGGCACCTATTCTGATGAACTAGTAAAGGAGAATTAAGTTTTCCTTTCCTTTTCTTGATTCTTTCCGAGTTGTTATATTCAGTGTTTCCAATGTGACTAAACTATCATCCACAAAATTTTTAGCATCATTGTAATCATAAAAGATATGCTGTATATCTTTATAAATCATATGAAGGTTAGCAGACCCTAGTAATGCTACATCTGCTTTAATCCTAGTAAATTCTAGCCTAAGACAGCATAGCCTATGGTGTCTCACCTGAGTTCTCGGAGACATTTCAGGAAATCCACTAGCGCTGTGAGTCAGTGAAATAAATAAAATCAAATATAGTGGTCAATAGCCAAAGAAAAATTTAGCACTCTAAAAGGGTTTTGACAGAAGCCTGAGTTGAAAAATACAGCTGTATTTTATGTATGTCCCTTAACCACCAATCAGTTTTGCTGAGATGAGTGGTCCAGTTAGCTGCCTAAATTTTGATGCCTGATACGTGTTCACAGTCAAAACCCCCTGTATCTAGAGGACTTGTGTTTCTTTAGTTCAAGAAACTAGGTTCTATAAAAGAACAAATATGAAAACATCTCAATATCAAATTCTACATCATAATTTGAAAAAAAATCTCACAGTTCCAAGTACCTCATTGCTAGAACAAATGTGATGCAAAGATGTGCAGCTAAGATGGGTGCCTACACTTAATAGTAAATTCAGGTATAGTAAATACAGATAAAAAATTGGAAAATCTTTGTGGGCATGTTTTGCACCCAGACCAAAAACCCCCATTTCATCCTTTAGCCAAATTTATTCCAAGTCCTACCGAGATCATGCTCTGTTTTTTTCCAGTATAGCACAGACCTATAATAACTGCTTAAGCATGCCATACAGTATTAATCTTCCTCATGAACTCTGTCCCAAACCAGTTTCCATGGAGAGAAATTAAGAGGTATGTACAGGCAAAGGAGAAAATATATGGCTAGCCAATGATACAGAAAGCCTGTTAGATACAGGCTCTTCAGAACTGAGATTGCTGAACTGAGGGGAGGACAGCATTAGACAGAGCAGAGAGGAGAATTTAAAAAAAAAAGAAAAAGGACAGACATCTATGTTGAAGTAGGTTTCAACATTTCTTAAAAAAATATAATTTTGAAATTGACCCAGAAAAGAATAGAGGAAGGCTGCTGAAGTGCCTAAAGTAGGAGGTGATTTTTTTTAATGTGTGTGTGAGAAGGAAGCATCAGCATTTGACACATTAAGTGGGGATGAAGAACTGGGACTTAAGAGTCCTGAGAGAAGGGAACTACAATTGTCAAGGTGAGAAGAAACGAAGGCAGAAGAAAAAGAGACATATTGTTGAAGTGGAAATAGGAAGAAAAGTGGACACTGGAGGTGTGAGGAAAAGAACACTAGGAACACTAGGATAATTATGTGGATTTTGGAAAGTGGGAATATATGTGTGAGGAGTACAGAGAAGCAAGTCTATTTAAAAATGTCTGAGAGAGCAATGTTGCTCTGGGTTCACTGTCAGTTTTGTTTGCCAGGTTATAAACCCATATATATATATATATAAAATTATACTAAAACATGACCTTCATTTAGTCAATACTCTGCTTATTTTAATAGTCTGTTAGCCAAGCAATCTGCAGTAGCTGCAGCTGTGGCTTGTTTCATCTCATCAGTAATTTTAACTCTCTTATAGTCATGAGTGTGAAGCTTTGACTGTGTTTTAAAGTGACATTTTCTTCCCACTTCTTGAGTTCTGTTTTGTTTGAATTGACTATGCATCCTTTAATATCTAAATAATTTGCCCTGACAATCATCACAACATGGCTACACTTTGAAACAGAAGATGTAACCCCAAACAAACCACAAACCCAAAATGTAGCTTTGAACAGTTTATGAGAATCTACAATCAATATCTTCCTCCAAATTATAGTCCAAAACCCAAGTCCTGAAACAGTGTGCATCTCTGTGAGAGGGTGGCCACTGCATCTCCTGAGTTGTTTAATCCTCTCTGCTTGCTGTGTGTGAAGCACCAAGTAGGCTATTACTTATTACTACTTTAAGTAGCGCTTGCTTGCCCTATGACTTTCCAAAAGACCCCAGGATGAGGTTAGCATGATAAGGAGCTTGATTTCTCTAAGCAACAGTAATTCAGACTGACATCACCCATTCATTTACTGGAGAGTAAACAAAAAAAAATAAAAATAAGGAAAAAAAAATACATGAATGCTGGGCTCACTTACTTCTGAAAGGGCAGCTACACTATCATTACCACCAAGTGCATACAACTTGAGCTTGATGGTGGCCTACTTAAAATTACTGTTTCACTATGAAGGGTTGGCAAAGTAAGTTGTAAAATGATGGGGTAAAAGTAAGAAAAGCCCCATTAAAAGCTTTTTCTTTCCTTTAAATGAGTGAACAGAGTATGACTGTTGAAGTTTGAACTACTTATTACCTTTGTACATTTGTCTTTCTTAACATCTATTAACTGGTTAGATTTCCCCTAGAAGTAATTGTGCCTTGATAGATAATTGTATCATTGTGGCTTCTTATTGGGGAAAGGTATTTCATCCAAACACTTAAGACAGATAAAAACAGATGGATGTGTCTATCTGTCCATCCATCTCTCCACTTAAGATGCCTTTGGATATTTTTTGAGAGTTTAAAGCAGTCACAGACAAAAAGGACATTTTAAAGACACTTAATTAAAAAAAAGTAAAAATTATTTTATTGTCAACATCCACAATATCCATGATACAGTGATGTTGTGTAACTGTTCCTATTGAATACTAGTTCTCAGAACCATAATGAGTTGCTATTAGAAAAAGCAGGGACTTATTATTAGTATCCCCACAGAGTTATCTTCTAAATTATTTATACTTGCAACACTTTCACATAATGGCAGTTTTAAATGCAAGCAAACAAAGCAAACCACACAATAAAGAGGGGGGAAGCGAATTGTACAGAAACCCTTTCTGAATGCATGTAGTTAGAAAGGCGAGTCAAACAAACTAATCAGATTTTGTTTCCTACTCAGTTCCTCATGAGATTTGCAATAGACAAGCATCAAAGCTTTTTGGGGTTATGTCACCTTGATAAAGGACTGAATGGCACCGTATCTGTTTCATGTCTCACATCTAAAATATAAAGGAATGCAACTTTATGTGTCTGGTGCCAGTTTGCTTATTGTCTTTGAAATTCCATAGCAGACCCTCCACGGAAAGCTAAGCTATCAGAGAGGTGCAAATAACACCAGCCTTGTACTCTCTTATGTTCATCCCCTAGGTTATGGTGTTAGGTTTGCACAGGAGTTGGGCAAGGCAGTGGGGAGGATTGCTGGTTTTATATAAACTTAGCATTCTGAATTACTGATTCTCCTCCCACACATTATACACAGTGTAATGATTAGCACTTGAGGAGTCAACAATTTTCAGAAAAATTGAGATAGGATGTCTGTTTAAAAAAACCCACAACTTCAGCCAAACTAAAGTCTGTTCAGTGTAGAGATAATTTGGGTCAAATTGAAGAGAAAATAGCTCAGACTGAAGACTCTAATGGAGTCTCCTTCTGGTCTTAAACTGTTTGCATTTATGAACATATAAAGATCATCCTGTTCACTTTTCATTAACCAATCTATGAAGTTTTGTCTTAACCATCAAAACAAATCCCAGCTGAAATGACTTTCTTATTAGATTACTGAGCAGCTAAGTTTGGTTACTTTAAAAACAAATTTTTATCCCACAAAAAAGGAAAAAGAAAAAACAACTTTTTTTTGGGTGCCTATAAAGAAGTATGTAGCAAAATACTCTTAGCTTCTTATCAGTCACAATACAAAGAGGTTTTTAAAGTATCCAGTTATTTTGAGTGTCTCTGTTTCTGGACATTTGGTTTAAGGTACCCAAAATAAACTCACAAAGAAAATGGTGGCCTTCTTTTTAAGAAAAACGACCCTTACATGTATTAAAAACGTTATTTGCCTTATGCTACTTCAGTTGCATGACAGTGCCCTCATTGATTACTGTGGAGTTACATTAGTTTAAAATGGGAGTAACTGAGTAGTGGATCAGGTCCTATAGTCAGTCATATGTTTTCCACTAGATAATGGCTACTTATATATTTATGAATTTTAAAATGCTTTTCAATTCAACTATCATTCTTACTATGTGCAGGAAGTAAAGAAACAAATTGCAACCAAGCTTTCAGGGGTTTATTCCCTCATGAAGCACTTGTATTGCAAGTGTCAGGGGAGGGCAACTGTATAGTGCCCTCTACATAATAAATGTCTCTGTTGAACATTCTTAAAGCAACGTCTGTGTGCCTGCAGTTTTAGGGACAGAACTATTACCTTTTGGATTTTACTTTCCTAAATACCATGCCATCATTTCTTTAACCCAGCTTCACAGAAAGTTTCAAGAAGGTACAAAATAATTGGTACTCAGATCTATTCTGTCCTGATCACCCCTAGAAACAGCGAGTGTGCACAGGGTGATAAACAGCTTTCAGGCAAATGCATAACTCCAGTGTCAATTGGAGTTATGTGCAGACACTCAGAGCAGAAATACTATATAGCTCTCCATTCCTGAACATGACAGTCATAATAAACCTTAACCTCAGCATTCCTTGCTTTCCTCAACCACAGCTAAAAATGCTACACACATTTATACCATCTAATGAACCAGGCATTAAAAGGAAACCACCGATCTATACCAATAGATTATCAGGAAGAGAAGTGTGAATACTTGCTCATTACAGTATCATGGTAGTTACATAGAGGAAAGACCTAATATATCACTGTCATCATCCTTCAGCAAGAGTAGAGGATAGTCTACCAATGGAGGTCCCACCTGCTACTAAAATAACTGCTTGTGAAGCGGATAGTGCAAACATAGAGTGCAAAATCCTTGGGGACAGAAACTCAGACTCACTGTGCTGAACCTGAAAAGGAATGATGGATGCTTATTTTACTCTTCTTTGGTGGCAGTACAAAGGAAGGACAGACTATGGATTGAAGCAGGACTTTTGGGTTTGAGTGAATTGTGTCTGGTTTCTGAATCCGTCATGTATTCTCTTTATTAATGTGTATAAGCCAATTAATAGTAGATGATGACTCTGAGCATGAAAAGATGGGAGAGGGTACAAGACTTGTTCTTTCAGAAGCAAGTAGGCAAAGAAAAGAGTAGGAGTGAGTGGAGTTTAGAATTGACTTCTTTTTCACCCACACCTCCTCAAAGGTGGAAAAAATCCAGAACTGAAATTATAGCAACTTGTGGTCAGTAATGAGCAAAGGCAAAGTAGGAAACTCTGCTGTTGTTATGCCTCAGAGACATCTTCCATGCTGTTCCTATAGTTTCACTAATAACCAAGCCCCTAATCTATCTGGTATTCAGTTTCCTGCCAGTTAATTAAATTAGTAATTATTTCTTTTCCATCTCACCTTTCATTTTCCTTATTTTGACATGCTACATTTTCTATTGTTTTTGAGACATTTTGACAATGAAAGGCACAAAGATATCTAGATACTATTATATCCATGCCTCTACACCGCACAGGATTTACCTTCCTCTGATTGAAATTCTGATGATGGCTGAGGGCCTGATTGCACGAGCTACAATTAACTTGAGTCTGGTTTACAATTTGTTCTGCAACTGTTATTCACATGCAACTTTTCAGAAGTCTTTCTAAGATTATTTTTTTTATGTGGATAATTAGACCGATATTTAAGAATTCTAATCTCATATAAATGCTCAATCAAAACACATATTTTTCTGTGAGCTAAAAGTGTCTGGATTTCAGTTTTGATTTTCAAAAGAATGTTATTGTCCCTGCAGGACGTGCAATGGAACATAAAAGAGCCCTTTACCTCACCATTTGAATTGGATGAATTTTTTCTCCTCTTTTTTTTTTTTTTCTTTCTTTTTGAGTGTTTAATTGATTATTGTTGTCTAGGTTTTTTTTTTCTTAACATCTTTATCTTTTCTTATAAGTGTGGATTTACTGCTTTTAGAAAATCTGCAAGAAGAATGTTATACTCCTTCTATGCTTTTGATTCCGTATATTTAATTTCTAAGTAAAAAATAGACATTTTCAATTTAGAACCGAGTCAGTTAGCTGTCTCTCTTAAGTGACTACCAAAGAGGATACCAAGTACTTCTAACTGCATGATGTGGATTCCAAGAACCACCAATTCACCTCTCACAAGCCACAAAACAAGCGCCAAGAATTGACTTTTGGCAATTATTGCTAGGAACTAGAATAAAACTTTGGGCTGAAATGACAAACATTTTGCCATATGAAATACTTTCTTAATCATAAGACAAACACTGTACCAACGTGGTAGACAGACAAATTACTGTGTCCTCATGACTCTATAGGTTAATGCATCCCTCAGAATTGGGGAAGGAAAGAGAAGGATTTAAAAAAATCCCAGTAAAGAGTCTCATACCTTTGCAGACAGTGAGAAGAAATCCAATCAAACAATCAGAAAGAAGAGTGAAAAACAACTACTAAAAGTGGGAGGGTAGAATGTGCAGATAGAGGAGGAATTGACTGTACTTCTACAGTGTGCACAGAAAGGTGGGACACCTTGAATGTCTGTTTTTTCAAATGTATATGTGGGCAAACCTACATTTTGTGTTGAGGAAGGACAACTTAAACCAGAATATGGCAGAATGTGGTATCTCCACTCTCATGTTTCAATAAGAGTTACTAGAGCCTCCAGTTTAAAAAGGAGAAGAATGCTGATGTAGGCTTCAGAAATTGTGGCAGCAGAGAAAACAACTGTTTTCATCTGCTTGTAATGAGGAAATATGTAAGCTTCTCTTCATTTTGTTTCACTTCAGCTCTATTTAGTTTTTATCCATTTTTAAAATCTATTTGCATGGATTTCTTCTTGATACATTTCCTATTATGCAATTAAACATGCTATTATTTGTAACGTGGCTCATTTGAGAACAGATGCCATTAGCTCTCTGATGAAGTGAGCACCATGGGTGGGAACAGCACAGTCAATTCCCTTTGACTTCCAGTGAAAGAAACAACCTGCTGGAGGTCAACATAAGAAACAAGAGATGGAAGTTCTGGATTGGCACTGGAGGACATGGTTTAGTGGTGAACATGGTGGTGGTGGTGTTAAGTTGATGGCTGGACTTGATCATCTTAGAGGCCTTTTTCAACCGTAACACTTCTACGATTCTATGATTCCTGAGTGTCAGGATTCAGCAGTTTTCAGAGACCCAGTTCTAGGCCCATCACAGGAATAGAAAGTCTGATTTTCCCTATTTTTGCACTGTGTAAAGTCCTTCAACATCAACACAGTTTCTCTTCCTTTACTTTGTGACAAGCAGGAGTGTCATCAGACCAATATCTCCCAAAGTTTTATATTATATGGGTCCCTTCCAACTCAGGATATTCTATGATTATGTATTTTACAGGATACAAATTTCAGGCCCAGTAATTACTGGACCCTGGAGAAAATTTATAAGTAATAAACATCAACGCATTCATTTTATTTTTCCTTTAAATAAAATTGTTCTATATACTTGAAGATTATAAGTAAGAAAGTTGATTAAAACAATCATTACTTCATTGCCGTGCCATTTTTCTTAACCTGGAGATTCATTGCAGAAGTGAAGTATGTATGCCAGAGCACCTTCTGATTTATCTGACACTGATGTTTTTTGCTTGTTCTACAGTGGATGGAGACAAGAATCTTTATGCCCTTTTCTGAACATGCAAGTATAAGCAAAGAGTACTGTGTTTCCACTGAAACATTTCATGTTTCAGGTACCTTGTATCCCCTTAAATGACTTAAGTTGCTGTGCAAAGTCAGGGTCAGAGTAGACTGTTAGGGACGAAGCATCAAGAAAACATTTAAAATCACTACATACACCAGAGACAATTCATATTCTCTAGATTTGACAAAGTAAACATTCATAAAATCTGGGCCCTGAGGTCAAGATAAAATACCTATATCAGGTACATATTTTGCAGTATGGCTTACAGATGCCTCTCTGTGATTTCATATGCTGGTGAACAGTACTGAACCCTATAATGCTGGTGAGGAGTATTAAGGGCTGTAACACCTCTGTGGTGATACAGGTGTTATTGTAGGTATCTTCAGTCATTTGCTATTATCTCCATGTCATGACACATGACAAAAAGGAAAAGATGAACACAAATTGCTGCAGTCCTTTGCAGGAAACTCTGCCACAGCTCTATGTGTCACCCTGCAAAAGCTGTTTGAATAAGTTGTTTCAAATGCTATTTGAGGACTGATTCAAAATTCAAAATTGAAATCTGTGGAAAAACTCCAGCTCACCTTAACAGAATTTGAAACAGGAACATAGACAATCAGAAGGAGAGACTAAAGGAATAAAACTACTTTGAAAACATAACCTTAATCTGCCAGACCCCCAACCACTGCCTCACTTATATTACATACACAAACTCTGAAGAATGAGTTTCAAAAATGTTTGTTCTTGAGTAAGTCAGCCAACAGTCATCTCAGTTTTGTTTTTTTTTTGCTGATCAGACTACTTTGTCCTTTGTACCAGTGGCCTTTGACTAAACTTAGCAATAGGATACACAGCAAGAGTGAAAATGTTTGATTCCAAATAAAATCATTGTAGCTCATTATAATTAATGGCATGGACATTAATAATGAATTTTATAAAAAACTGTTAAACTAATGATTCACTTCAGGAAAAACGCCCAGCGTATCTGTGAGGAAGATGGCACCTACTTTTCATTCAGAAATAGAATAGTCTGAGAAATGAGGGATCAAGGGAAAAGCTAAAGGACAGACCTCACCACATTCAAGACCTTCATGAAAGAGGGCAGTGTTAAGGAAGTTCCATATGGTTGTAAAATTAATGGAAAAATCCTGATTTATTTTTCAATATCAAACACAGAAATATTCATAGTGTCTTCCAAAGCAATTACAGGCTGCCTTACAGGACACTGCCCATCAACATGTAATATATACATTTCTGAGATATGGTATTGCTTTTAAAATGTTGGTTTTGCTTTGTTTTGTTTTTTTGCCTCCATGTAAAATGGCATATTCTGCCTACACAGAGAAAGTAGTCTTTATTAAACTTGTAGGCTTACAAATTAACAAGGCCAGACAATGCACAGAGCTGTAGAATGTTTTTTGGGGTTGATTTATATTGAAACAAGCAAGTGAAATAACAGCGTATTTTATGTTGTCTGATAAAACCCCCTTCAAAATGCAACATTTTGAAAACCACAATGAAAAATAAATTTTTGATAAAGCTTGCCTCAGTGATAGTCTTGGCCAAGAAGACAGTGCTACTATGCAAGTGCAATATGGAATTTTGACTTGAGAAACTCTGTACGGACTGTGTTTTACACCAGTCATTGAATTTAGGGAAGGAATACAGAAGAAAAAGGAAGAAATGATAGAACCAGTAGATATCAAAGAATAATTGCAATCTATTTAAGGCAATAAACACATTCTGGACTATTGTTTTCCTGATTCTGCATAAATGCCCTTCCAAATTTTTTAATCTCTTTCTGCTTACATTGATACTTTCAAAGATGAAACAGTAAATCTTCTATTTTCTCAAAGTGCTCAGTTTCTCTTGGAAATTGATCTTTTATCATTGGTAACATTGAACTAATGAGTTCACCATTTCAATTGTATTCTCCAAATAACTAAAAAAAGGAAGACAGCTGAGGTTTCGGAGAGGTGTGGAAAGGTCTATCATTCTGGATTATTCACTTTTGTGTACTAGTCACTTGACATGATTGTCTCTTTGAAAGGTCTGACTTGGGAAGATTTTTGTCAAACCAGAATTCCTGATTCTTCATTGACCCACATCTTGGGTGCATATACCACTTAATATAAAGGCAGTATAAGATACTCCTGTTTATTAGGTATTGTGGGCTTTTGTATGCATCGAATATGGAGGTGATCACATAAGGTGCAAAACATGCACAAATCAGTGTTAGGCACATCCTTCTGAGCAAAAAGGTTTTATCAGAGAATGTGCTTTTTAGGGATCTTATGTTCTTCAAGCACTTCTGTTCTTCCTCTTCACTTATTTTTGATGCTAAGTGGTAGAAAAAGGTAATGCTACCTTTACTGTTCCATTGGGTCAGATTTTCACTGGATGTAAATCACTTTGGTTCAGTTATGAGATTATAATGTTAATTTTTGCTATCTTGCTGTTCTAGAAAGCACCTATCATAGCACTGCACTCTCAGTCGAGCACCTGCAAGTGCTCAATTCCCAGTAAGGGAATTGACGCTACAGAGGAGGCTGTTTTGGTGCACTTGTTACCAGATGAAAAGGGGACAACTTCTTAAGAACATATTGACATTGTGTTTCCTCACACCTCATCCCGTGTATGGGTTAACTAACTGTTTAGGAAACCGAATTACCAGATTTCCTTATTATATGACATTTCTTCACTGGCAGCACACCTTGAAATAATTCACTTAGTCCAGTGTGAGCAGGTTTTGAAACTTTTGAAAGTTCACATGCTGCAATAGTCTCGAACTTCATCTCAGAGAAGATGTGAAAGTGTGTTTGTGAACTCTACAGGGAACTAATGTTCAATGTAATAAGCATAAGCCTTTCTACCTCACAGCAACGTGTGGGAAGACCAGTAGCAGTTACCAGTTAAAAATGCTCAAGCAGTGCAGACCCACTTACTTTACCTTGTTTATGCCAAGGACTAATTTGGCCAATAAGTTTCGATTGTATCTGGATTTTAAAAATTCAGTAGATGTTGTTTTGGAGCTAAGGCCTTAGGTTTGACCTAGCTCAAAAATGTAAGTAACTGAAGCAATTAATACTATAGTTAGTATTTTAACCGCCACAAGAGCCTGGTAAAGGTATGGTATTTTCTCACCAGTTTTCAAATCCTCTGTCTTTCTTTCCCTATAGTTTACAAAATTACAGTTTTGCCCTGACTTCTCAAATGTAAGCGGGGTTGCTGGTTTTAGGATTTTGGGGGGGGGTTGTGTGCGTTTTGTTTGTTTGTTTGTTTTTACCAATAGATCTTTTTGAAAAGAAAAGCAGAAGTCATACATAGAATTACAGTTCTTAAATAGCAAATAATACTGTATAAGCCTCTCTTCCTATGTGTTTTCCTTAGAAGTCTGGGGGAGAACAGGGGAAATGCAAGAATTCAATGAAACATAAGCAGCAAGTAAACCTTTCTATCCTCTCCAATTACACAAAAATAGGAAGGGAGCATCATTTTCAAAGGAACAAATGTTACACAAGACATGCCCTTTAAATCCTTTTTAAGGCTCCGTGACCTGTAAAACTATCTGCAATATCAGCAACAGAAAACCTTCCACAGAACAAATGCTTATGTTTTATGTGTACTGTATTTGCTAATCATTAGTTCATAAGCAACAGCAGATATACAGTGTGCTATAAATAATGGTGGGAATGTAAAAGTGAATTGATCTGTCTGGCTATCTAGTAATACTGCTGGCAGAGAACCAGTTTTGAATGGCTGCCAACTACCACAGACCCAGCCAGGGATTTGTCTAGGGGTCTTGCCCTGTCAGGCAGAAAACAGTCTTAAGCTGAGCTCCCAGAACTGTGAGCACCGCCTACTGCTCAACAATGAGCATTTCCTGCAGCGTCCCCTTTACCCACTTAGTTAAATAGCAGAAAACATGCACGAGTTACCAAGCTATGAAACCAAGCATCTAAAAATATTAATCACTGGATAGAGAGGTCAGCATGCTTGTGAACTGAAGTGAAATACATTGTTCAAATTGACTATGCACACAGAGAGTGAGAAACTGGAAGTGAGATCCACAGAAGCACAGAGACAAGCACAAATATGCTAAATTTATTCTGTTGCCAGAGCCCTTAAAGCATTCCACAAATGTATGGTAGCTACTGTGCCGAAATCCTCGTGGGTGAGGTAGCAAACAGGCAAAAGAACGGAAGCATTTATAGTGATCTAGATATTTTTAAGAGGATAATTATGCTAAATAATGTGATTCTAATAGAAACAAATGGGGTGGGGCTTTATTACAGGAAAGAAAGGAGGTGGCTCAGAAGCAAGTCCTGACAGCAAAATTATTTCCCCATCTCTAGTGCAAATGGAGCAAAATGGTGGGCTAATTTTCCGCTCTTCCTTTAAGTCAGTCATGCTGATCCACTTCTTGCATTGCTTGAACTAGTTTTCCCTGTGTATAAACATGGAAAGACAGCTCAGGCAGCAAACTCACCTCGGGATGCCTTGCAGGGATTCAATAATGTGCCTGCTTGGCACTGTTTCTTGTATCCCTCAAGGCTGTCTCCCAATCTCTTTGTAAGATCAGCCCTGGCTCAAAAAAAAAAAAAAAAAAAAAAAAAAAAAAAGAAAAAAAAAAAAAAAAAAAAAAGGAGAAAAAGAAAAAGAAGGAAAAAAAAAAAAAGGAGTCCCATCAAATGATGCAGTTCAGCTTCATGTAATCTGTCTTTGCTAGGTGATTCTGATTCACTGTTTGGTACAGAATCAGGGTGCGTCCGTGCATGCATGTGTGTATGAGCGCATGTGTGCAGGCAGACTGATTGTGTCTGTTCAGTGTTTATATTCCTGTATAAACCTATATATTATCTTAGCTTACAAAGAGAGGACAAGTTGCTAATTAACTACGGGTAAATTGAATTTCTTCAAAGTGAAGCTTATAGATCAGAGACCACAGGATTCGGGCTGCTGCTTGGTTTTGAATTTGGCATTGCTTTATTGAATTTTATAAATACCAACCAAATTCAAACAAAACTGATTTAGATTTCACCTCATCACTTAAAATATATTTTGTAGAGTACAGCCTGTGCAGTAATCCTCTGCTATACTTTAATTTGGTTTTAATTTTATAGGCCCTGTTTTAACTGCATATTTCCAGACCTTTATTTCTCTCACAGCTCTTAGCAAAATGGTAGCTCATAAACACAAGCTCTGCTGTATAGACTTTGCATTTCATCCCAAAGTATTTCCTTTTTTATAGCCATGGTCTTTCCATCTTAGTGCTCTGAGCTTGGGTCACAAATCTCACTGCTATTCCAGTGTGTGACATCTTCGCTCGTTTGCCGCTGCTCATTAACAAACAATACTGCTGTGAAATTGGTTTAATGACAAAGTAATAAAATTGCTATTCTGCTCACAGATTGCCTAAGGCACTTTGAGCTCCTACAAGGCTTACTGTGGGTGCCAAGATACATTAAGCTGCTTATTCGTAAAAACTGCATCATCCGTTTTTTTCACAGGTTTTTTCCTTTCCCCATCTAGCCCCTGCTTCTTTTTATCTTCAAATAAAAAGATATATTTGCTTATGTTCTTCCTTGCTGTCAAGTTTTTACTTTCATGCATATTTCTGGAAAATGAAAGTGTATTTCATTTCATTTTTCTTTTTAAAAGGTCACTTTGTCCCTATTGCAAGGTTGTTCCTGGACTCCAAACCCTTTGCAACGCAACATTAAGGAAGACTTATTTTAATATACTGTATTATGTAATTGGGATACTAGATAGAGTTAGTCCTATTTTAGACACAGTTGGATAAGAGAACTACTTATAGAATGAGTTTCCTTTTTTAAAGAACTGATATGTGCAATGCAACTCTTTTCTGTCATGATTGTAAGGCTAAAACATTTATCTTGGTTTCTGTTTTAAACATGAAAATAATTATCTCATACCTGGTTACTTTTCATACCCAAATTCTACAAATACTGAAACATGGCAGAGTACTGACAACCAAAAAACTAGAAAGCATGTAGTTTTCATAATGAACTTTTTTTTTGTTTTTATTTTCCTTTTTTGTTGGTGTTGGTGTTTCTTGTTTCGTTTTTCATTTGTTTGAGGCCTGTACAGACCCAGAGGTTTCCTGCTGGCAGACAATGGTAAAACAACCCAGTTGCTCTTTGACAGGTGGACAGGTCCTGATATAGCCAGGCATCTTGACATTACCAAAACAGTGTAAATAAACACATAGTTCTAATCAATATTATTTTCATGTTTTAAACAAGCTTGCCAAACATTTATATTTATCAGTTTTCATTCAGGGAATCATTGTAATCTCTAAATGCTTCACTTCTCTTACATGCATACATCTGCATACACCCTTATAAAGTACTTTTTAGGGAAAACAATGGGGGCAAAAAACCCCTATTTCTTGTTTCCACCTCAATAACAAGTAATTTGACCTGCTCAGTAGCTTAGGAAATGTGGTTAGGGTATCTGCGATGGTTAGCTAGCAGTGGAAAAACTGGTTCAGAAACAATAAGACCTGGTCTGAACATGAATCTCACACACACTCCCCGCCACCCCCCTTCTCCGCTTCAAACCTCAGACTGATCCTCTTTTCAAATATCTTGTGCTTCAGGGCTTCCCCAGGTCAGATTCACTGCAGAATGTGTCTGACCTGAGGAAGCCTCAGAGCATGAGATTTGAGTGTAGCAGGCTGATGCAAGCCCAGGAGAGACTCCCAGACTAGCGAGAACTCCTCAGTGGGATTATCCAAGGTAGGAAGGCCTGCTGGAGGTCAGGAAAGGATTTAAGTATGCACAGAGGAAAGTGAGGGATAATAGGAGTCACTACGGCTGAGTTGGGCTGCTGACTCTGCTCAGAGGTGGTCATGAATTAGGTTGGGAGATCAGGGAGGAAAAAAGAAATGGAGGAAAGAGGAATCTGTGAGTCAGAGGAAAGGGATAAGCTGATGTTTAAGAGAATTTAAGTGGCTGCTAAGAGGCAGACAGGATCTCCAAAAGTGTGGGAATGGAAAAGCTAAGACTGGCAATTATCCTGTTGGTTAAGGAGGAGTCAATGAGATTATAAACCACATGTCACAGAAGGTTCAAATCAGAAGCAGATCATTTTGGTGCCTTCTATAAGTATTTTCCTATTTTCTGCTTCCCTATGATCTGTTTCTGTTCCCACTAAAAAGAGAGTAGAAAGCAAGCTAAAGCTGATTATGGCCCCATGATCTCTAGATCAGGTCTTTTTTTCTCCATGCCAGGCTTAAAACTTCCTACTGCCTGTTCTAAACTCTGTTATCTGATCTTCACTTCCAATGAGACAGATACAAACTTTGTGTTGCCAAAGCATGTGGGTGTGGGTATGGTGGTGTGAGGCTTAAATTCACTGATTTTCTACTTATGGAGGGCTTCCCCACTCCAGTGGAAGATGGCAGTTCATGCTCCTTTTGTGTTTCTGGAGAATTGCAAAGGTGCTCATCCTCTTGGTCACAGAAACCAGTGGGAGCTAAGCCCTAAGCAGGAGTTAGAAGCACACGTGTGGAGATCAGAGCTTTCGTATTCAAACAAGGAGAAAACCCACAATGCATCCCCTGGAAATACTAATGCAAGATTAATTAAGCTTCTGCTTAATTCTTCTGCTAGGCAGATTTGGGCTGATTTACTGTTCAAAGGAAAAATATTCAACTATCTACTTATCCTAACGTCTGCTGGAGACCCTAGTAGTATGTATCAGGCCCCAAGGATACTATTCAGAAGCTTCTGAATTACTTTTTTTTCCTGTCTGTGAAGTATGTACTCACAATTTGCTTATTTTTCTATTCAGATTTTTATGGATCAAATCTAGGCCCAAAGTTTGTGTTGTAGAAAGCATATGTATATCTTTTCTTGGACCCACCCCTGTGCAGAGCACAAGCACAATCTGAAAAAAGAAGTTGGCCCTTATGAAGGGATTGTCAGGTTTTAAAGATGTGGTAATTACAAGCACACAAGGAACCATGAAAGTCTGGATGAAAAATTCAAATGAGCCAGCAAAGACACAAATTTGGCTTTGAACTAGGAAAGCTCTTGCTTTGATCCTGATCCTTTTGGGCTGCAACCACAAGTACTGACAACAAGCCACATGTGTATATTGAATGAGCTGATGGGGCTGACTGAGAGGTGTGTCCATTGCCTATTCTTGCTACCGTGCATGCTTACATCTGGTGGATATTTTGGCATTTTATATTTTTCATTTTATTTGCAACTGGTGGCGTATGAGACTGTGAGCACTGGGGACTGCAAAACTGAAAGGTTAAGGCATAAGAGAAAGATATTGAACACAGTGACAATGAAATTTTGAAAGGAAAATTACTGAGTCTGGGAACTACTCTATAGCAAGTATCTAATTTCTCCTTATCTCTTTCTTCTCCCAAATGGGTAACAAAATGCTTTTGGCCCTCTACAGGTTCTCAGGTTTAGTATTTCTGTGCTTTTCCAGACGGACTAAACATACCTCATTTTGCTGTTTTAGAAAGCTACCTAGGAATTTTCCACAGACATGCTTTGAAAATTTTCCTAGTTATTTCTAAAGTGATGAATTAAGTAATTCTCTTATCACAGATAACCTGGAAGAGATTTTACGGTGCAAAACTGCTAAAAATGTGCTTTTACTAAACAATCAGACCAGGAACCTTGTCTGACCACAGACACTGTGGTAACTGACCCAGCGTAACTATAACTTCGGTAGGATACAGGTAGGATGATGTGTGCAACAGCTCTGTATTGCAACAGCTATGTGCAATGGTAAGGGAAAGTAGGGAAGCAGAGAGAGAGGACTAGCTGGGAAGACCATTGCAGCCAGAATCTGGTGGGACAGGGGCACAGCAAGAATTGTCCTAGTTTATCTTTGCAAAGATCTGATAACTACAGCTGTATTGAAACCCAAACTGAGGAGAAATGACTAGTTTGAAGTCAGGCAAAGTGTAACAAAAGCTCAACTTACTAGATGTAATTTGTATGAATTTTTTCAAGCATAAGGATATAGACACATCCAAAATATTCTTTTTGGAGCCTCATTTATTCAGTAAATCACATAGGATAAGGAGAATAGATTCTGTGTTTATACATACCAAGTGTAACATGCACTGGGCCAGGACAGTCCCAAAAAGACACAGTCTTCGGGTGCCTGAGACTCCCACCTGAAGCACAGCTCTCCCCCTACTTTCTCCCTGCTCTAAGGGAGCAGCAATCTACTGCTAGCCCATACCAGCTGCCAATTATTCCAACATCTTCACTTCTCCCCCAAATCCGTTCATAGCAGCTTGTATTTTGAGAGTACAGGGGAAGAATCTCCTCAAGAGATAACACATTTAAAATAAATGTTAGCTTCTATAAAAGGTACAAGCTTAAGTATGCCATGCCCACTGCATTTATTTAAGGATACAAGTTCCTTCAAGCAAAATGTCAATATTTTATTTCCCTTGAACTCTGAAACGGTGTTATTTTAGTTGAGCATTAAAGCAAGACTCTGCTTTTATTTGCTAATTGCAATAAACTTTCGCAAAGAAAAGTGATTTGAAAGTTGTTTTAAATGCAGATGACACTAGATTTTGGTCTACAGAGTAAACCATAAAGATGTTTGCTGATGGTTACTAGATTTACTTTCCCAAACTCCCCAAGTATTATGTTTTATGAAGGACCGTGTCATTCAGTTATACTTGCACCCTGACAATGATAACTAGCAAGGTGCCACGGAAACCGGAAAAATGCATTTAGGGTTGGGCCTATGCATCAGAGAACAGAATCAATCTTCCTAATTAACTGCAAATTAGCAATCCCAAAATGAGTGGGATCAACCTGTCTTCACTGGCCAAGAATCATGTTAAGTATATAGCTCCCTCTAAGTGCCTCTAAATTACATTTATGCCTGTATAAAGTAACATTCTTTTAATCTAATGCTGCATTAATGTCACTGATCTGAAAGTTATTGCACTGTTTTAAATTTAAGCAGATAGGTAGACAGATCTAAAGATAAACAAATTAATAGACAGTTATGGAGATAGGCTGATATTTTGTTATTCAGGGCTCAGAGTAGCTCGTAAATCACACTGAAGCCACAAACAAGGTACTAATTAGCGTAAGACTCTGGAAAGAAAAGTTTCTGTTGAATGGTGAAATTCTTTAAGGCCATGGAGCAGTAGCTATTAATAAAGATAAAAATAGTAAATGCAGAATGGAAGATAAAATGCAAAAATGGGACACAGTAGATATTTGATTAATTTCATCCCTAATGATCAAAATCTCCAAATAATGTTAGGCTAAAACTAACATTACTATTACACTGTTTTTACTCTTTAGGGTGTATGATCAAAAAGATCTTGGGTATTGTGTGAGTACAAAGGACTGACCTTGGGTGAATTAGCTTAATTAGTTAATACTTGTAAAGCACTAGACGGGTGTTAAGTATTAATTAATTATTAATTAATATTGGGTAAAGATGGGATTTGGAGTCCCATCGCTCATACATGTGCCCCATCCTTCATGCAAGAGCTTCATGGGCACTCCACTGGTCTCTGCTTGTGTCCCTGAGTATCTCACAAGTCTCAGCAGTTTGGCAGCCCCATTGAAAGGAGAGGGAAATGGGGAGACATTAGGTAGTTTGTCCCAGCAGCCGAGAGAAAAATTGGACAGAGAGATGTCATTTTCAAGTTTCTTACTGTCTTGCTTTGTGATTTGATAAGATAATTTGTAGTTTTAAGCTGAGCCAAATTCCCAGTGTAAGTTCCTTAAGGAACTGAGGCTCAAATGAGTGTCCAAGTTTATCTGCATATAATGCGAGATTCAAAATGCTTTCCTTTCAGTGTTGTTGTGAAACTGTTTTTATTTCCTTCATCTTCTTTTGCCATTACCTCATAAAGGTCGTTATTCTTATCTTTTATTACCATGATTTATATTTAAAGTGAATAGTTAGCTTTAAATTACAGCAGATCCCTAAAGAGCTCACAAAAAATATCTTCTTGAAATTATTCTGAGGTATCCTTCCTAGTCACTTTTGCCCAGAGCTGTTCTTGATCAAATGTTGGTAATACTCATTTTAGGATTTTTTTTCAGGGTTATTCAAATATTAGTTATTGTAAATCCCACTAATATGCTGACTCTCAGGCTAATATTTTCCTTTCATTTTAGTATGATATATAACTATTGGTAAATGACATTGAAAGGAATGTAACATTTAACTACATTTCACTTCACATTAACGCTGTCCAATTTCTCATGTTTTAAATTTTTCTGCCTGACTGCAGCCTAGAAGAAAACACATACTGGAATAATTATATGAACAATTTAGATTTAAACATATTGAATAGCAGAAGAGATCATGCCCGCCCATTTGTATTTTTTCCCCCTTTCTCCATGCTAGTTTGGAAGATGAGTAATTTCTCTCCTTAGAAGCATACCTAATAGACAAAGCTCTAATGCTTACAAGGGAGTGAGGGGAGGAAAGCGCTTTATTACTACTATTCAGATCAATACACAAAAATCTCAGGATGATAGGGTAATTAAAACACACACAAAGTAATTCATCAACTTTTGCTTGCCTTTTGAACCAGCTCTCTGATCCCTGATATTTTTACTTGCAGGAATTCAAGACAGCTCCCAGCCAGCATTTCTCACTTAGCTTACAGCCCTGGTTTTCACTCACAAACAAGAAATTGTGTTGGCCTTGCAAGGCATATGCTTCATGTTTTTTCATCCCTTCCCTGCTCTTTGTCTGGTATGAGATGCTAGCTAGCAGTGAAATTTACCTAAGAGCTAAGGAAAAGGGGAAAAAACAATCTGCGCTGTTTGACAAGTGAGAAGTTCAGCATTGACTCAATCACTGATAATTTTATGCTGCTGGTTATTACACTTGGATTGTTTGCAAGTGCTCCTATTAAAAAATGAAATAACCACTCCTGCTGTAATGAATAGACCAAAGAGTGTTTGAAACATTTTCATGATTAAAAATAATATTAAAACTTATTTCGAGTTAACTAGTGCAAATGTCTCATTTCAGCTGGGGGCTGTGAGGAGCCACATTCAGCACGACTTCCTGTACTCCCAGAGTCGACTATTATAATAATTACCTTACTGGTATTTCTGTTTTGTTTCCCAGACCCCCAAATGTTTCTTTTCTAATGACAGAGCTCCAGTTGCTACACTTAAAATGAACAGAATACTTCTCATAAAGAATTCAATTAATACTGATTACCAAAAATTTTAAATTTAACTAGAGTTAGCTTGGCTATTGTTACAGGTAAGGACTGTGAATCACTGAAAGCAATGGAGTTAGGTCTTCATAGGAGTTGACTGTGTATTAATGTAGCAGAAAGGCTGGGAAGAATTTATGTACTGAAGTTCCTGCAAGAAGATTTAATCGTATTTCTTTGCTTACACAAAACAGAACCCCTCTTCATTATTTATCATTTGCCCTGTAAATACCTGCTAGCCTATAAAATCCTTTGTTATTATCTTGTGTTATGACAATGCACAGGGTGTCAGGGATCAGTGTCCTCGTGCTAGGCTAAACGTACTGATCAAATAATAGAGCCGCCACCCCAAAACTTTCCCAATCTGCATATCAGACAGAGCTTGCAGGGAAATGTGAGGGGATGGTTATTGTTTGGGAGGATTAAGTAAAAATAAACCAAATAATTTTGCATAAAAAGCAAGAGTCACTTGCCTAACCAAAGTCAGATGAGAATGATTTGTAGGCACAGGTAGAGGCAAGCTGTAAAGAGGGATTTCAAAGAGTGTAAAGGTTAGTTTTAGATGACTGGCAGGGAAGAATCTCTCCACACACGATGGGGGACATCAGGACAACTGAATGAAGTTGTAGTTCTTCTTGCTTTGATTCTCCAGTCACTAAGTAAATAAACCAGGTTACCAAAGTCAAAGAGAGAAGCCCAAGCATCCATTCCATAAGGGCAGTCCAGACATTCTACAGGAATTTAAAAAATATTTATGCACTGTTTTTACTGTTCTCCCTGATCAACAGAGCGTTTTGGTGGCAATCAAGGCTGCTCCTATCACCTTTGACTAACCTTAGAAAAGGCCTTGCAGTCGGACCACATTAGTAAAAGGCTGTATTTTTGGTGTTAAGCTAACCACTCAGTTCTAAGCAATATTTTCAAGAAATACAAAACTTCAGAAGCACCTTACACCACTGCAGGTAACTTATTTCAACTAAAATGCAATTATTTCAATGAGACCTAGCTATATATACCTGGGAAACTTTGCGCCAAAGTGACTTATGCAAAGTTGCCTAGTTGATTTTCCATTGAACTTGAGCTGCTAAGTCATCATATGCTTTCAAAAATATATCTTGGGCTTTTTTTCCTTTTTTTTTTCTTGCACAAGATGAAACATAATATTCAACAAATTGATGAAAGGAAACCAGATGGACCAGTGTATTTCATAATTGCTAAAAACCAAACCAAGCAATACCTGCAATTTATTGACTGTCTTAGTCAGAAAAATATTCCAGCTTGGTTTCAGATTTTTAAAATTAAACACCCAAAATATTCACTCTTGTGATGAAACCAAGTAGGAAAATTTCTACCCAGAATCTAGTTAGTTCAAAAATTATTAATCCCTGAAAATAAGTGCTGCTTATAATGAATGCCATCCACTATTGCTGCAATAGGAATAACTAATAAATAAGAGAACTATATTTAAAATTAATAAAAAGTATGAAGTTTGGTGCTGTGAATGCAGTATACATTCTTCAGAAAGCAAGTGTTAAATGAAATACAATTTTTTTTGAAAGTAATTCATTCTAGCAATAAACTCAAACCCACAATTTTTGCAACCAAAAATAGCAACTTTGCTAAGTCTTCTCTGAGCCTTGAAAGCAACAGTCCATCCATCAGAGAAAATATATTTTTATTTCTGATGGATCTCAATTCCTTCTTGTAAAGAAGAGGTTATTGTAGTATTACCTAACATCACAAAGTATGACAGCATTATTATTGACGTTTTTAGATGCAATAACTGAGGCAGAAAGATGTAAAGCAACCTGACTAAGCAGCTCAGAGTCACAAGAAAGAAAATGTCCTATGACTGTTGGGTCCCAGCATACTATTCACCTGGCTACACTGCTGCTTTTGCTGGCTGCTATTACAGTTTATATAGATCTTAATGTTTGAAATTCTAGGATCTCAACAGGATAAATCCTATTTATCCTAGAATATACCTTATTTATTTTCAATTGCCTTATTTGATACAGGTTCGACATTTAAAAAAAACCCAAAACAAACAGCTTGTAGAAGTCAGAACAAAAAACATAAAAATGTTTGTTGTTGCAAAGAATAGGAACTATGTTCTTCCAGAAATGTGAGCTCTGTAGGGGACATCAACTTTTCCTCTCACATAGAACCCATTAAGATCTTTAGGTCTCAAGGATTTGTACAGCCAGACTGTCCTTTTTTCTGAATCTTATTCTCTGTCATTTATCACGAATGTGAACAGCCTGATTTGTGGATATAAGAAATGTCAAGCAATGAAGTTCTGCTGGTACCAACTCCTCATTCTAAACTGAATGTTCTTATTGTTAGTGAAAATAAACATAGAGCCAATTCATGCAGTTCTGTACTCAGCCAGACTTCCTCTGATTTGAGCAAGGTCTGGCAGGAGCTCCTCTGTGATGGAGCCAGCCACCATGGTGATGTGGATGTTGTACTATCACTGAACTTTCCTGCCATGCAGGTGCATGGGCAACCACACATGTTGCTAATAGGTGGCACTAGTCCTGGTGAATCTGTCCCTATTCCTGGTGCTGTAAGTAGATCCTTACAGCAGGATACGCCCCATCTCACTTGAAGGCTGTCCAGTCGCAAAGATTATGGATGCAACTCTCCTCTAACTTTGCTCTAGTCCAAGCATGGTAATCAACACCATTTATTACACATATGCTTTTGCATGGCATATAGATTTTGTCACCTTAGAAATCAGAAATTTAACAGGAGCTGAGAAAAAACCCCAAATCAACCCCCGCCAAAATTACAAATTCTAAAGGAAAAAATGCTTATGTCTTCACAATTCACAAAGGACTGACTGTCTTTTTCATCCAGCTCGACAGAACTAGTAAAATTGTGGACTGTGCTGAAGTGTAAGATCTGTCAAAAAATACTGCATTGAAAAATGGACAGGTAAAACATTTAGACAAGGACCATATCCAACCCAAATTTAGCCTAATAAGAAACTAAAACCTGAATTCTCCATAGACCATCTTGGGTTTTGGCATTGCAATTTCAGTATTATGGCCAAAGAGAATAGGAACAATCAACCAAAAAGCTCAAAGCAATATGCACTTACAACAGACTTATTGCCTCAGACCTAGCTATGTAGCACTGTGACCATGAGCTAACATATTCAACTCTTCTTAATTCAACAAGCACTTGAGTAATACCTTTGCAAAAATTTCCACATTTTCAACCACTGTTGCTGTGGTTTTTCTGAAGCAAATTGAAAACACAAACTATAAGAGCACATATAGGAATTGTATCACGTCACATTCCCTCACAAACTCTTACAATATTGACTTGCTGAGATATTCAGTCTCAAAAGTTAAAGCAGCTGTGCCCTCCTTGAAGCAGAGCGTAGGTTCATTAGCTCTGTGATGGATGAGGGATCAGAAGGTGGGGAAGTCTCAAGTAGGATAACTTGAAGTGTGAATATAACCATATCAGCTGTTTCTTAGTAATAAGCTGTGCATGCTCTCCAGAAGAGTCAACCAGATTTATCCCATCTTCAAGAGGTAAATTGTCTCTGAAATGCTGCATTTATCATGAAGAGAGAAACACGCATGTAAGTAATTACCACAGAGTGGCTGTCAAGGTACAAGCACAGACTATACTTTACTTCATGGTAAGTTGTGTACCCATAAAACCTGTTGTGTGACTCTCCTAAGACAGAGAAGTTGACACTTGAGATATTCAGGATATGGGTAGACAATCGTAAGCAAATGATTTACTATTCCTCAATAAGAGAGCACTCATCGGCTACACCTCAGTAAGTGACTAGCAGCCTACTGCTAATCTGAGCTCACTATACAGTAAAATAAGTTTGCATGTTCCACTTCTTGTGGGATAAATACAAGAGATAAGTTGAGAAATGTGCTGTCTAACCAGGTATCATGCATAGAAGACAGGTGAAGAATATGCATGGAACAGTGTGGGATGCGTTGACAAAGGAGCCTATGGTCTCATGAACTCCTAACCCAAAATATGTTTTGGACTGAACTTTTGAAGGTAAAGATTAAACAGAGACAGGGCATCATTACTCTGTTCTGAGGTAAAACAGACTTGGGCCCAAGTTCATTCCTGAATAATGTACAACATTGGAGAGACAGACCCACCAGCAGCAAAGAAATCTAGGTACCTCCACAGAGCAGGTTAACCTATAATCCAAACTGCCCTCTGAAAGTGCTCTTCTCCATTTGTGCTGATTAGAAAAGAGCAACTATGCTCTTAATTTGAGTGCTCACTTAGCTGCTTAATGCTAGCTTGAATAAAAGTAGACTAGGACCAAGAAAGTTAACCAAAAGCATAGGTTACATTTTGTAAGATATTACATGGGATACTATGTCGAGCTTATTGTAGAGCAGCAGAATTTTAATAATACGGCGTCAAACTGGGAGTTTCTTCTCATAACCAAATAAAAACCTGACAGCATTATATTCTCCATGTCAACAGTTTTCAGCGACAGAGAGAGGAAATATAGCAAAGGTAGGGAAAGTAAGAGCTAATCCCCACTTTGCAGCATTGGACCACCGCAGTAAACTGTTCCTGGAGCTAAATTCGAGTCCAGCATAGAGAGATAAAGTAAAACAATTTCCTTTGGGATTAGCCTGCTGCAATCCAGAACAAGGACAATAGACAGGCAACAGATCAGTTAAGAGAAACACCAGCTAAGCAGGAAACACTGCATAACAAAGAAGGCAGGCACCTACAGCCACAGTGCATAGGCACAACACCAGCAATAAAATCCACAGGTAAACCGACAGCAAGGAAACAATCACTCCCAGTTCATAACAAGTGTCTGCAGACAATCACAACAGTGCTAAACTGGCTTAACATAACTACAAAACATCATCCAGACCACCCTGCCAGTACCAGGACAAGGACTCACAAAGATCCATAGCTACCTTCAACTGGAACTATCTTCACCTGATGAGAAGAGGCATATAAAGAGTACAGATTTCCAGCATAAAAGCAACCAACAGTATTAAGACAGTAGTAAAGTAGAAGAAAACGGGAAAATCTGCAGAAATAAAGATTGGAAGACTTGCCCAAAAGTCAACCCACTTGAGGTACTTTGACATCTCAGAAGTTGTAGGAGATGGCACGGATGCCACGTCTCCAGATTGAACTATATGCTAGCAATTTCTGGTTCTCAGTTGAATGCTTATTGCCACAAAAGTCACAACAGCCAGCAACTGTTCAAAATAAAAGTTAATAACTGACTGAAACTCGGAGGAATAATCCTATGCTGCATGTGGAAAAAGTTTTGAGATGGCCCCAGGAAGTCATTCTGCATCACAGGTAGCATGAAACCTAGTTGTTGCTGCAGAAGTTCTGTAAATAACTCTTCTGATACACAGCCAGATTAATTAAGGGTGCATTTTGTGTACCAGCACATAGCACACAAAACAGCTATTAACTTTATGAATTCCCTAGGCAGGACAGGGCTAAGCAATCTCCAACCAGTGCTGCGTCATAATTCAGTCATCAGGAGGTGCTTACAGAGTCAGGAGCCATCAGCAACCACTGCTGCCTGGAGTCAAAGCATATCACCTCTGTGACACATCAGAGCATCAAAAGCTTATAAAGAGAGTGCCCCCAGGCCACTCCCAAATTCAAGTCTTCCGTGTGGCAATACTGCTAAACCACTGAGAGGGCTTCACTTGAGCTGTCAGAACTGGGGTGTTTTGCTGTCTGTGTGTGAAAACACCATTTTTAGGCTGTCTAAAAAAAATAAAATTATACAGAGGGCAGGGAGAAAGAAGTGCAAAATGATGCTTCCAGTTCACATAGCAAACCTCTCAAAGTAATCAGTCATAGGGGAGGCCAGGTGTCATTTTTGACATATTATTTAGCATCGCTCTCATTGTTTTATTCTTTTCTAGACAGATGCTGTTTTACTAATTAAGGAAAATGGAATTTCCAGTGCTTGGAATTCAGGGGTGGCCTCTTCTATGAGTCAGTGTCCCTGTTTCTCCATGAACAATTTAAAAATAAATTCAGGTTGGGTTTGTTGTTACATTTCTTTTAATTGGTATCACTTTGTGTAGTGCACAAATGCACATGGCTGTAATTTAGTGAACTTCAGTCTTCCTCTTGTGGCAAATTGATAGGAAATTTTTATTATGAGTGGAACAATGACTACAGGGAGTGAGGGAGAATATTAGAGAACTACACGTAGTTCGGTTGACTAAATGTAATACTTGCATTATATCAGTAGTAATGAAAACAGTGCTGAATGCTGGCAAAGTCTAAACCATTTCTGATTTCAGTTCCTGTCAAAAGGCCACTCCATAAATCACACCTGCATTTTATTTAATGCCAAGAGCCAGTAATCTGAAAGAGTGCAATGAGGTGTTTGGACCAAAGGATATACAAAGTCTTGTACTCCATAGGCTTTGTAATCACAGGGTCACATAATCCATCTATAGATTTTAATAAGTAACTTATTATGTCCCCTTTAGTGTTAATTATTTTGCACATCACTTGTTCCTGGTTTATTGACACTATTTTAATATCTCTATCACATAAAATTACCAGTATAGCCAATCACTATTTATTATAAATGAACAGCTTGTGGAGAGATTGTGTTATTTCCTTTTCATGCCAAAACCTAGAAGACACAACAGGGTCAGAATCACATTAGA
The DNA here is from genome assembly GCA_013400415.1 of Scytalopus superciliaris. Taxonomy (NCBI): domain Eukaryota; kingdom Metazoa; phylum Chordata; class Aves; order Passeriformes; family Rhinocryptidae; genus Scytalopus; species Scytalopus superciliaris. Next base: position 415,643 of record VXBX01004059.1, read on the forward strand.
CCTTGATTATTTTTGAGATGCAGCAAGTCTCCATCAGCCTTGTTAGCAACAGCAAGGTCATTGTTGATGATTTTGGTCAGCAATTTTCAATTGATTTTTCTTTATTTTATTGCTTTCCTTTATACACTTGAAGAGGGGTCAGATCCAAAAAAGACTGGGGTTCATCCTGCTAGCTGCTGCTAAACTGTAAGGGAATGCACAAACACACTGCAGGAACAGGATCTAAATACCTAACCATCATCTGTATAGAAAACAATACAAATCTTATTTATTTTAGTTAACAGAAAAATGGCTTTTCTGGTTCCAAAAGCTAGCATTTTGCCTCTCTACAAATTGTGATGCTTACTTAGATTTTAAAGCAATTTTGATTAAAGCACATGCTCTTAAACCTTATAAGACAAAATAATAACACATTTTTATAAAACCCATGCCCCTTTAACTACCCATTCTGCAATAAGAATGTTTGTTTTGTTCTCCTAACTGAGGATGAAGAGGTGTTTTGCATTTCGAGGAAGGTGAGTCTGATCAGTCTCTTATTTTGAATGCTGATTCATTCGTTTTACTCATGAGCACAGTTTAATTTTGCTCCATGATTGTTGATAGATTCTTTCCAAGCTCATCTACTTAGCAATAACACAGTAGTTTTTCATATGGAGGAAATGGACAGAATCTTTACTAATGTCTTCCTGCCTTACTTTGAACAATCATACTGTCAGACTCATACCTCTGCACCAAGCACTATGATGCAGCAGTCACAGGAGAGACAGAGCAGGGCGCAGCTATGCTAGAAGTGCTAATGTTAGGACTTTATCCTTATTGGATCCAGACTGGCTTAAACCCATATTCTTGTAGCTCCCTACCTTATTCCATTGCTGGCTGGCTCTTTAACACAATGATAATACATGAAGGCAAGTAAAATTATTGCACCGCTTTAGAAATAAATGAGAAGTTCAGATTTCCTGTACGGTCCTTCCCCTCCTGCCCCAACCAATCAGGAGGCTGAAGGAGTTTCTAATTGCAACCTTGCAAGCAAGGAATGAACAAATGTCCCCATAAAATAGTTACTCAGTGTTTGTGAAAATAGCACTGAGGATCTGTCACAAATAATAGAAAACTGTTAAATGTGAGAAAAGACAAAAGGTGCCGTTGAATTCACAATCACATAGCCTTTGCAGCTAGAGGGCTGAGCTCCACGAGAAACAGGTAGAAATACAACTGTGGTGCTTTGTGCTCATGCTGCACTGAGAGCTTGGCTAGAATCAGAGCTGCTTTGGCAAGGTTCTAGGATAATCATATATCCATGCAAGGATATCTCTCCTTCAGCTTTCTGACTTGCTTCTTGAATACAGGACTGGTTCTTTCTCTTTTTCTTTCATAGACTCACGTACGGGGATCTAGGTATTCCACTAATTTCTGATTCCTTAATATGAACATGAGGAGTTATTGTTCTCCAGATAAGATGGACTTTTAAAAGTCTTATATTAGCCCATATCCCGTTTTTCCACTGTCTTTTCTAATAGTGATATTTCAGGGAAAGACCTGCTGTGAGGGAACTGGGGAAGAAATGAAATGAAAATTTCCCCTGATTTTGCCAACTTGCCTTGTCCTAATTCAGCAAGTTGCTCCATGTCCATGAAAACTTGATAACATCCTTCCTGTTGTTAGTAAAACTCTTGTATAGCTACTTTCATGGAGACAGTGATCAAAAATCATGCCATGTAGCTTAGGCAACCAATGGAAAAATGGAAAAAGTGAATAATGATGCATGTGGGGAACTGATTTCGCCAGCAGTCCAAGGCTCAGTTTTATTTACATAAAACACTCACTGAGTAATCAGCAAATTAGTGAAATGGAAAAAGAAACCTTATCCTGTTTGATTTAACTCCATATTAGGAAGAGATTTCTTCATTTTATCCCGAACCTTTTGTTTCCATTCTTTACAAATTTCTGGGCAAAACAAAAAAAAATATTGGAAAATAATTCACCCTGCATGGTTAAATTGCAAGTGTATATTAAGAGAGGAAGGTTGAACTGCAGCAGGGTTTGGTACTCTGTCCTTCACAGCACAAATCTTACCTACCGAATCATAGAATCATTTGAGTTGGAAGGGACCTCAAAGACCATTTAGTTCCACTCCTCTTCTGTGGGCAGGGACACTTTTCACTAGACTGTGTTGTTCAAAGTTCCATCCAACCTGGTCTTGAACACTTCTGGGGATGGGGCATCCACAATCTCTTTGGACAATCTGTTCCAGTGTCTCACCACCCTCGCAGTAAAGAATTTTTTTTCTAATATCTAATCTAAACCTATCTTCTTTCAGTTTAGAACCATATGCTGGTTTTGTCTGGGGTAGAGTTAACTGTCTTCACAGTAGCTATTACGGGGCTGTGTTTTAGATTTGTGCTGGAAACAATGCTGATAACACAGGAATGTTTTCATTACTGCTGTGCAGTGCTTACACAGAGTCAAGGCCTTTTCTGCTCTTCATCCCACCCCACCAGTGAGGGGACTGAAGATGCACAAGAAGCTGGGAGGGGACACAGCTGGGAGAGCTGAGCCCAACTGACCAAAGGGATATCCCACATCATATGGCCTGGGGGGAAAAGGATGAAGGGGACATGTTCGCAGGGATGGTGCTTGTCTTCCCAAGTAACCATTATACATAATGGAGCCCTGCTGTCCTGGGGATGGCTGAACTTCTGCTTGACCATGGTTAGGGGTGAATTAATTCCTTCTTTTGCTTTGTTTGTGCAGCTTTTGCTTTCCTTATTAAACTGTCTTTATCTCAATCTATGGGTGTTCTCACTTTTACTCTTCCTGTTGTCTACCCCATCCCACTGACAGGGGGAAGTGAGGGAGCAGCTGTGTGGGGCTGAGCTCCTGGCTGGAGTTAAATCATGACAAACATTGCCCTTTGTCCTGTCACTGCACACACTGATAAACAGTTCCTTGTCATCTATCCTATAGGCTCCTTTTAGGTACTGGAAGGCTGCTGTAAGGTCTCCCCTGAGCCTTCTCTTCTCCAGGAAGAACAACTCCAACTCTCTCAGCCTGTCTTCATAGGAGAGGTGCTCCAGCCCCCTGGTCATATTTGTGGCCCTCCTCTGGACCTGCTTGAGCATATCCACATTCTTCTTATACTGGAGCCCCCAGGACTG
>VXBX01004059.1:418863-426363 GCA_013400415.1 Scytalopus superciliaris
GGGGGGGGGCAGAGGGGAAGTCTCACAAGGGACAAGCTGGAGCGGGAGGATCACCTCCCTCAAGCTGCTGGTCATGCTTCTTTTGATGCAGCCCAGGGTACACTTGGTTTCTGGGCTGTGAGTTCAGAGTGCCAGCTCATGTCCAGCCTCTCATCCACCAGTGTTTCCATGCCCTTCTCTGCAGGGCTTCTCCCAGTGGGTCAGGGTCCTCATAGGATTTCAAAATGCTGAAGAACATTTACAGTCCCATGATGGCTGATGCTGCTCTACAGCAGCACACCTCCCTTCACTGACTTGAGAGAGAAACAGTATCTTTTGGCAAGCACCTTCAACGATGAGCTTTCTCAAATACAGGCCACTTCCTCTCATAAGTACTGTGCTGAAGCCACCATGCTGATTTGTCAACATATTTATTTCTTTACCTGGGAAATTTTCCTACATTTTCATGCTGCTTTCTTGAGATAGTAGGCTAATGTAAACTCATGGCACCACCACTCCCTCACTAAAAGCTGTGAAAGCTTTTCTGCTTATCAGTGTTTTTCAAGGAAGTTCACAACTTGAGAGGTCAACTTTAAACAGGCTGAAACATTAGCTTATAGTGACAAATATAAAAGATAAGATATGTCTGGATACATACGGAAAATGTGGATGTGATGGGTTGATAAACCCCCAAAACTTAGATTAAGGACTTAGTTTGGTTAGGCCTGAAACCAAATTTAGCAGGCCCCAGGTTTTTTGGGCCATGGGGCTCTCCATAGATTTAGAGGGTCAAGTATCACCTGACTTAAGCGACCAAAGAGGTATTTCATATCATCTGACGTCGAGTATAAATCTAGTGGGGCAGGTATCTTTGCTCTCTGGCCCTCCCTCTCTCCGTGCGGTGTGGTGGGGAGGACTCCCTGTTGCTGCTCCCAGAGCGACAGGCCCTGCCGCTTCCCTGCCGAGATGTCCATGGCACTTCTGGGCTCTGGGAAGTAAATACTTTCTGTTTGATGTTGCTTTGCTGGGTGCTCTTTCAGGGGAACCTGTTTAGTTTTGTTTCCTGTGGGCTTTGGGTGGTAGAATCTGTGTGTTATTGGGGAGGCTAGCTTTGGATAAAGTTATTGTTGGTTCTTTTTATATTTGTACGTATATGTATTGTAACTTTCCTGTAAATATATGTATATAGTTTTTCCAGTTTCAGGGTTTTTTTTCCCTTCCCTCCTTTCAATGGGACCTCATAGGTCCTGGGGGGGTTGGCATTTTGCCAAGGTTGAACCCACGACAGTGAAATAGCTTTTCCTTGTTTACTTTGTGAGGTAGAAAAAGAGGAATAAAACCTGCTCGTGTTCCCAATCAAATACTAGAACAAAGCAGGTCTCAGACAAGGGCTGGGACAGAGCAGCAAGTCTGAACTAAATGAATAGTCAGCAACAATAATTATGAGTCACATACAAAGACGGGAATATGTTTTCTACTACAATCACAATAAAACAATGAAGCAGGAAATGGAACTTGAAGTAAGCACAGCAAAAGTGTTCTGAAATTGAAATTTTAAAGCGCTGCTTTCTCTATTTTCTCTGTTGATAGGTTTTTGGGGGTTTTTCTTTGTTTTTTTTTTTCCCTTTTTTATCAAAGGAGGAAATCTGGAATTGTTCACACTGGAAAGAAGATATGTTTCTCTCTTTGCTGGTAATCTATGAGATCTCCTGCAAAAGAACTGGGACTGTGACTAGGAAATTCCTGTCATGAACACTCTCTCATTCTGACATTTTTCTATTTCCAAAGCTCTCCAAATCATGTGAACCTGCAGAAAATATAATTAAAATCAATCTCAAAAACTTGTATTTTCATTTATGAACTGTGAACTATTTATATTAACAATATGATTTCACTCCAGTGTGAGGTGTCAGATAAGTATTACTAGTCCCTTTCTCTTGCAGAGGCGAGAACTGAATTAAAGAGGAATTACCTCTCAGAGCAGTGACTTACATGTTTTGAATCTCAACGATAAGCCAAGAAGAGCTATTAGAGTATATCACACTCAAAGAAGTTAAAAAACTTAACCTTTTGGAAATTCTTGAAGGGGATAGCTCAGGCCCAGTGCTATATCCCTAAATTTCCTCCCTACATTGTATTTCAGGCTGGGACTGGTGGAGGGGACATAAATGTGGAGGCTGTTCTCAATTCACAGGGACTGTTTGGGCTGAGAGAGTTGAGCAGACCAGCATCACTGACTGTCAAGAAAAATTGCCACAGGAAAGATGACTCAGGAGGAAAAAAATATGTAGAAGAAGAATATTCACCTTTACTGGGTGTTAGAGACCTAAATACTTGAACAGATTTACACAGTCAGACCGTGTCATAATCAGAAACAATTTCCCTGTCTTCTGGGCACTGCCTCAACTAGTTGTTCCTTGGAAATCTCCAAGGAAAAACTCCCTCAAGAACAGCAAGGCAGCGACGAGGCCCTGTGGCTGTATTCTGGAGTTCTCCCTCCATTCTCTCCCTACTCTACAACTTGGCACTGTGTTGGCTAACACAAATGAACTTTCAAATATAAATAGTAAAATATTAGCAAATTTCAGACTGTTTCTTTTGGGTGAACAGTGAAGGCTTGGAAAATGTCTTCTCAAGCTAGCCCAGTGAGACTTACTGCTGTCACTAGGGAACCAGTCTCTGGTGAGTCCTTGCCTGCAGTGCTAGCCCAACAGAAAGGGGACCTTCTAAATTAATCTAGGTGCAGAAAAGAAAATTAATGTGAACCAGGGGAGATGTTTCCAACATCTGGAGTCCAATGGAAAAGATACTATGATAACAAAATATTTCCTGATTATGGAATAGTTTCTGTAGGTTTGGTTTCACATAGAGAATAAACCTGCCAAGCAGAAAAGTGAGCAAACGTGGTCTCTTTATAAATACTTCTTCACTGAAGTGCAGAAAGAGAGACCTGTGCCCAGTGCTTGATTTGTAGTCAGTGGGATTTATTATCCTCTCTCCTGATGGGTGGGAGAAGGATAATGAAAGTCCCAATTATCAAGAGATATGGAAAGCTTTGTTGTATATCTGAATAGAGCAATGAAACAATCAGTGATTTCTGAACCGGGGCTGCAATATATATACTGGGAATGACCACTGGGGATGACCATATTTCTCTCCCCTTCCCAATGAATCTGGTTGCCTGCCTATTTTTGTGTGAGTTTATTTGAATCACACAAACTTGGTACATTCTTTTATTGTTCTTCATTAAATGCAATCAGGAATATGAATCAAATATGACAACACTTCAAAGAAATACAGAGGAGAGCCTTATTTCAGACTTCCTTTATACAATAAAATGATGAGGTGTAAAGGAACTAATACAGTTGAACTTAAGGGGGTTTCTATTAAATCTCTACTCTGAGCTGACAGTCCTTTCCTTTCCTCTTTTCTCCCGGGTTTGTTGACTTTTAAAAGACCGTAGCTGTTACTTGCACGGTGTTTCTGGAAACAGCATTTCTTTGAGCAAGGGTTACACTTTCCAGAAATGCTCATCTGACACAGCGGGGGACAGAGGCACAATGACTATGGTAATCAAAATTGTAGTTTTAGTGTCAGAATAGGCATTTCGCCTATTGGTCCCAACACTTCTAAACACAGGAAGCTGGCAATGCTTCTCTTTCCAAACACGAGTGGTGCAGTTGCACACTCAGCACTGATACATCCAGGTTCCTTCCACACCCCTAATTCCAGACACAGAGACTTTTTTTTTTAAACTTGCACCAGTACTAATCAGGAAAACTGTGCTAAAGCCAGTGATGTTTCACCAGCAAAAGCAAAATTGCAAGTCAGTGGAAAATCAAGTCTTTCTGAAATTCATTCAACTTACTGTACAATCTTTCTGGTTCAACCTGAAGAACATGACTTTTGAAAGGGCCTCAATCTCTCCTCCTTTCCTACAGATGCAATTTTGCATCTGCAATCAGTTTAAAACACAATTTAATTACAGTCATAAACCTTGCCAATTACACATCCAAATGCCTGATTTGTGAATCAGTTGGGTAGTCAGGTAACCACATACAGGACTTGCACTGAAATTGAACTTTGAGCCTGGATACAAAAGTTAGTACAGAAAATTGAATGATATTTCAATTTTTCTATATTTTATACCTGTCTCTGTCTTTTGTTTTTTATTTTCTGGAAGAAATGATGGCGTGACTGTGCTTGCAGGGAGGAAAACTGTGAGCTATTAGATCTAGTTAGAGACAGAAGTAACTAGACACACTACTTGGAATGAACTTGGTTGTATTTGGTAATATCTTTAGCAATGATGTTTCCACCATGGCTCATCCAAAATGTCACGGTTGGGAGACAAAAGAGTAATAAAGGAAATTTTCCCTTAAGGCTAGCTGGACTGGAAAGCTATGACTCTACATGACACTTTTGGTAGCCACAGATTTCCTAAGAAAAGGATCATAAGGTACTACGACATGAAGTAAAGTAATTTGAAAGTTGAAGCAATGACGTACAGTGTAAATAATTCACTTTTTGGAACGAGAGCGGGGGCAGTTGAGCTTGTCTTAAGTAGGTGGATCCAGCAGATCTATTACTGGCAGTGGAGGCTGCATTAGTAAAATCCATCTTCTGAAACAAAATGTTTCTTCTTTAGATGTGGTGACACTATGTAGAAATAGCATATTCACACAGCAGCTATTCATATTACATTTATAAATGTAAGAAATTGCTGACTAGAGAAAGGCTCTTTTGGTTCATCAAGCCTTTTCTTTCGGTATATTTCATGCTCAACTCCCTGGTCTATCACTATATCCTTCAGTCCTTTCTCTCCTGAGATAAAAACGTCCAGCTGTCTCTTAAACTCATTTAGATTACTTGCTTCACTGGCCAATTATTCCATATGTTTACTACTGTTTCAGGCAGAATTATTTTACTCAATTCTCAGTTTACTCTTGATTTCCTAGATTTGCAATGTGTTTTCAAGGTCTTGGACTACTGATTTTAAAAAGTATTTGTTCATCTTTGGCATTGTTAAAAATATGTATAGAAAATTTTACTATCTGTAGGTATTCTTTAGTATTCTTAGACACAATTAGATAAGTAGTCAGCTTTTCTATGATGAACAGAAATAGATCAAGGCTAAATCCAGGACCTAGCTTTCTTTTGCTCCTGAGTTTATAACCTCTCCTTTCAATGAGTCCCTCCAAGCTCTCAATCCAGAGAGATGTCTACTGACTCCTTGAAACCAGCAGGTTCATCTCAGAGGCACCTACAATTTTTTTCTTTGCCAGTGAGAACAAACCTATCCTTTCTGGTTTGTGATATTTCTTAAAGGGACAGTATCAAAGTTGACGTATGAGAGAAACTGCAGTGACTCCCAGATCACTTCTCACTTTGTCATAGTGCTCTTCACAATGCCTGCATGGTATCTTGTTACCTGTATGTTTTCTGCTATCTGCTATACCTGTATGGCAGCTTCTGCAAATATCATGTGGTGTTGCAACAGGAGCTGACGTTTCTCATGCAAGTTACTGGCCCTCCTAACTTCCCCAGCAAGAAAAGGGTTCCTTAGGCTTGATGAAAGTGGGGACAACACATTCCACCTCTTCGTAAGAAGGGGTGATGTTCTCCTTAGAAGCTTATCTTTCATCAGAGTGACACCTACATGTAAGTTCAGGTGGAATTTTGTTACCATTTGACACGAATCAAACCACTTGGTTCAGTTCATGAACCTTTCATAAGCTAAACCCTATAGCATTTACATAGCATTACCAGATGCATAATTATTAAAAAACAGTTGCTGCAACCGAAAGTCTACCAAAAAACAGCACCTCCTTAAGAATCTACCCAAGGGCTGAAGTCTGGGTTTTGGTTTTGGCTCTGGCACATTTCCCCAAAATCAACAGGCCTCCACCCTGTCTTAAGATTTAATTCTGGGTTTTGGTGACTGATCTAACTGTTGTTGGGGCTTCCTCATGAAACATGTGAGGTTGATTCTTTCCCCATTTACATAGCAAACATGAGGAGCAATACTATTTGAGAAATATCCATGAGAAATTAACAATTTTTTGGTTTGTGGACTCTTAATTTTCCACAGCACATTTTAGTAATTTTCTGCAGAGGACAATTTAATCTACAGACACAAGGCTTGCTTTTTTGCCTTGAAGCAAGGCCCTTTCCACAGCCTGTTTTCCATGTGCTGAAAAACATTTCCATATAGAAATGAAAATATCAAGAATTTTTAGGGAAAATTCAGTGAAAATATTCTGAGAAAGCATTTTAGTGTTTTCCAATGAGGACCTACCCAGGAAAAGCCATCTGCCACTTAACATAAGCAAAATCTTCATAGTTATCAGTTATTTTTTTAAAAAAGATCAATAATATCCCAAACAAGTGATAAGTAAATATCTAAAAAAGCGTTTGCAACCTTTCAGATTTTCAAAGTTGTAAAACATTTCCCTTGAAGATGTATAGTAAAATTGAAGGACCTAAAGCCAGCTGGTATTTTTTTGGACATGTTAATTTACAAAACCCAAACATATTTTCACTATATTTCTTTAAAAACAATAAATCAGTTAGTAAGGAGTTAAATTTTAAATTAAGACTCTTTCCTAAAGCTTAGCTTTTAGTTCCCTAAAAAGCCAGAGCACAGGGCTTCTTACCTGCTGTCAGAGTATCCATCTCCTATCTGCTCTCAGAGAAAGAAATAAAAATAATTATATCCTTTCTAATTAAAACCAGTTATTCTTTTTAAAATGTTACCTGGCCTGAAAATGGCAACGCCTGAATTTCAAAGTCATATCAGATACATGAGCAGAATTCTGTTCTTAAGGGTCTACACAAAAGAGTAAGCACACCACAGGATACCAGCAATCTGGAGAAATGCCTAAACCTTTCACAAATATTTTCTTTCCCCTTTACATCTTTAACCTTCTCTCTCTCACCACAATCTAACAGGGTGCTCAAGCACACTGCCAGCTTCAAGTACATTAAGTAAGTATGCCCTCTGCGATATGTGTACACACTATTCTGAAATGCAGCATCACACATATACATGGTCGAACCTGGACCTATGTCTAGAAACGTGATTCTTGTTCAAGGAGCTCTCCATCTGATTTCAGAAAAAATACTCTTATCTAGCAAAGACTTTTAATCATATGCTTGAGCTTCATTCAAAACATTGAGAAAGATGTGTACAAGTGCCTAAATCTCAGAATACTAGAGCATGTGCTCCATTGTTTAAAATAATTATGAAAAAAATTTTGCTTTTTTTTATCCTTTCTCTTCTATTTATTCAACTTGTCAATTTTTTTTGTATCTTTTCTCTGCTGCAAATGCTTTAACAGACTGCAGCAATAATGCTTATACTACTCTTTGTCCTTCATTCTCAATGTACATTTTTAGCTTTCTTCTGCTGATTTTGCCTCATACTTTCAGGCTGGACCAGACTTGCTTTTATCAGTCTTGCCCCTTGCCATTTTTACCTCACTTTGCAACTCTGCTCAGTTACAGTGGTTTCTTTGTCTT
>VXBX01004059.1:431363-490682 GCA_013400415.1 Scytalopus superciliaris
GGCTTTTCCCCTCCTTCCCCCTCCTGCTTCTAGCCCACATTAGTAATGACCCCTTCACTGCTTCAAAAACCACTAATAGTCCTCAGCAAAGGCAAGAAAAATGAACAGGATAAATTGGAATCCACAGTCAGTAATTTGCATCATATGAGGCTGCTTTGGCCACTCACACTCATTCCTGGCCATCAATCGTGCGCTGTCAGGTGCTGCACTCTGCCACCATGATAAATATTCCTCCTAACACTCTGATTCGTCCAAACAATGTAATTGTCCTCTATTCTCCTCTTGGTAATGGAGATAATGAATGACTGCACAAACAAGAAGGATTGCTCATCACAGACACAGGGGTGGCTTCAAACCGAAAAGCCCTGAGTACAAATTTTAATTGACTGAAAACACAGGTTGAAAGAAAAGAAATGCTGTCTTCCATTTCCAGGCTTTGAGACAATCACTTCTGAGCATTCCCCTTCTGGGTTGGGGGGTGGGTTCTTTATCCCAAACATGGGCCCCCCAAAATGGGTAAAATGAGACTAGAAAATCCTGCCTTTGGAAAGCAGCCACAGAAATGCTGTCCAGTATGTGATTCATGTAAAACAACTCCCCACTTTAATTGTGTTTAATCCCAAACTGCGAGGAGCTGGTGTTATGAAAAAAAAAACCCTCCTCCAAATGGAAACAGTTCCATCCAGTTAAATACTTATTATACTGCAAGGAATAGTATGTTTTTAAAATTTCAGTCAAAATAGAACCACGCATAAAGTGAATTGCATTCAACAGCAGAGAGCGTGATGGAAATCAGTGAGCCTACTCAGTGTGATAGCCATCCTGGAGCTATTAAGACATTTGAAAATTGGTACACACAAGATCAACAAACACTTAAAAGCCGAGATCTTATCAAAATTCACCTTGCACAGATGGCTTTTATTATTCCTAATTAAGAGTGAGGGACAATAGCACAACAACTCTAACTTATTTAAATAATGTTCTACATTTTGGGGAAGAGAGAGAGAAAAAAAACTGGTGTTGTTTTCTGTTGATTTTTCTCCCCTTCAACATCAGTGATTCTACGGCTTTTACATGTGAAGTGGACTGTTTATCTGAAAGTGTGCTGGCAGACTGCCACCATATTTCTAAGATTAAAGAAAGGATTGAAAACAATCAGCTTTTCGAGGAACTGAAACCACGACAATATGTTTCTGATTAATTTACAAATATATGTATATATTTAAGGCTAAACTACAGAACCAGAAAATTCCTACTAGTTAGTCTATCACAGGCATTCTTACACTTTATTAGAACAGACATCATATTGAAATAATAAGCATGGGAGGCCTTCATTTCTTCTTTGATCTATATTACTAAATGTCTGACTGGCTCAGATTTAAAATAAACTTTGGTATGCTTGCACTTGAAAACTGGAAAAAGACCACAAGTAATAATTTGTTGTCAGTTTCCATATTCTCTAACTAAAAACTATGGTTTAGTCTGTACTCTGCTGGATGCCAGGAGATGCTAGTTCAGTCACACCTGCAGTGGCTAAACTTTCTGCTAGGAATACATGCTCTAGTATGGTTGCAACGATTATAGATCCACTTCATCATCATGAAACTAGCTGAGATGAATTAAAGGTACAGGTCACAGCTCTACCTGCTTTGCAAATCTTTTGCAGGCGAGTGCCATTATAGCCTTTAAAACACAGGTATGTACTGAAGAAGAGTACCACAGAGCTCTGTTTGCTCTGAACATCTAAGGGTTGTGATTTCATGACCCAAACCCTGCCAAAATGCATTGCAAATGTGCAGGCAAGATTTTAAGCTGTGTAATGATGGATTTTCAGGGTTGTCCTGTGTGGTTTTAAAGTATTTTTTTTTCTGTGTAAATGTGGTCAATTTGCTTCCAATAAATTAGACGACAATAAACAGCAGTGTTTATGTGCCATCTCTTCCCAGCATAGTTGGATTTGGTTTNCACATTATAGAATTTTCTTATTTAGAAAGGTAAATTCAGAGGAAGGAAGACAAAGGGAAATTTCTAATCAGCAAGTGAAAGAATCTAAATTATTCACCCTTAAAAAGAATAATGAGTACAAAATGCTAGGGATTGTTTCAAGAGGCAGGATTAAAGCATACGCTGACATCCTTTAACTTTCTCAGCCTATTAAAAGCATTCCTTAATTGTCTGTTTAAATGTGAATCTCAGTAACAAATGAGTTAACACTCATAAAAAAGGACTGAGCTTTGAAAATCTCACCACCTCTAAAAATTCCCATTCTACTGTGCATATCTCATCACTTTATTGCCAAGGTAACCATGGATATCTCATGAACCCTTCAGTGCTACTGGATGGTCAAATAGCAGTGCCACAGAACACCTAGTCCTCTATCTACAGATGATAAGGCCATGCTTCAGACACAAGACTGAGTTCCAAAATGGGTGCACTTCTGACTCTATGTGATGACTGCAACTCATTTAGGAAGGAGAGAAACCACTTACATTTCAGAAGTTTCAACATTCAACAGCAACAGAAAGTGCTATGAGCACATTCCCCTGACAGGTTATGCATTGCTAGGGTTCCATTTAAACCATAGTCCTAGTCACCTAAGATATCACCCATATCATCACATCAAAACCTTCTCAATCGCTTAACTGTGTAATGCCACTCTAAATGGTGGAGAAGGGGGACCTTCACATACTGAACTGCAGAACCAAGATTACTTCTAGAAAAGATTGAGGCTTATCTCCTGAACCGAAAGCTTTTCAAACTTTCATTAAAGCATACTTGTTTGATCTAGGCCTCTTAGAATAAATATCCTTCTCAATTATGTGCATACATGTTGCCAGATACATTGAAATGGTTCTGAAGCACTGATGTCGACATTCTGAGAAGAAAGGCTGTTGTTATATCTCCTGTTAATTCCCAGATACCACCAGTATTAAAAATGGTGAGCACCTAATAGAGCACCTGGACAGACAGACTGAGATGGAGAATCAGAGTTGTTGTGAATTATCTAACACCAAACACACCAGCGCTTGGTAGTCCTGGGCCTTCTCTATCGGTAAAGGATAGCAATACTTTACTACTGGATAGCTTAAAGCTGATTTGAGCCATATTCTGCTAGTTGAACTAAAGCAAGGCAAAATTAAAAAACAAAGCTAGAATAGATATGGAACAAGAGCCTAAACACACTGTCTCTACAATAGTCTTGACTCTTACTTGTCTGATGAACAAGGGACTAGGAGAATCTACTTTTCTGTGTCTTGCCACTTTAAAGACATCAGGTAACACATTCAAAGAGACAAGCTGATGTGCTAAGGAAGTTCAATATACATGAGAGGGTTGCTGATGACATATGGCTGCTTTTAGACACAACCAAAAAGAAAGATGACCAGATGTGTGGTTTGTAGAATGAAAGCTTGAGAAGCACATTTACAGGGGAAAAAATAGATATTCTAAGGAAGGGAAGAAAGGTGATTAATAAAGTAATAACATGCAGCATTGTGGTAAAAAAATTCCCATAATCACAATGGAAATAGAACAATGACAGAAACCATATTCTCCAGTGCTGTAAGAAGACATTTTGTAACATCTTACATAAAAATATTTTCCCTGAAAATTTTCCTTCAAGTAAATTAAAAGGAGGGTGAGCAGCCCATACAGTGAGTTTGAAAATGGTGACTATTCCCATATGGACAAGAAGGGTGACAATGAGCATTATCACTCAGCAAATACAATTTGGCTCTGTTTTCTGGGGGGAAAATAATGGGGTTTCTGGTGAAAATGTTTAATATATTACTCTTGTCTCAGTTCCCTGCAAAGCTATCAAACATTTCAGGGGGTTTGATACACAACAATAAATAGACACTTTGTAGCTCATCTTTTAATTCAGAATTTTCAGGCAGTGAGTTCCCTGAAAGTAGGATAAATAATGGGATGGTCTGACATAATGAATGGAGAAAAGAATCTGTTAGAAAATGGAAGACTATCTGACAGGGATGATAGGAAATTTAATGGTGCACTTTCTAGCTAGCATCTGATTTTAAAAAACCCAAAAACTAAACAAACAAAGCAACAAAAAAGAAAATATAGCAACTGCTGTACTATAGGAAAATATTAAGGTTGAAATTTATAAGACTGTAAAGTCAGCTGAGATAACTGGTAATATTTCAGTTGCAGTTGTGGGTCAGAATTAATTACAGAAGAGATAGACACTCAAAGTTAGACTTAAATCTTGCTGATAAATTAAAAGAGGTAAGTTTGGTAGCTATGGCAGAAAAAAAATGATAGAGAAGATTTTAAAAATGCATTTTAGATAATGAGGAAGTACTGGAGAGAGGAACAGTGATATTGGAAAGATGGTTTTCAGGTCAGTCTCTAGGCATAAAGCACAATGCTTAGTAATAAAACCAAACAGTATTACAGCGATTTTCTTCTCCTAGATATTATATAATATCTTCTAGATGTTTGGATATAAAATTCTATTTCCATTCAGTCAGTAAGACTTTTGCCATTATCTTCCTTAGAATTTGATCTGAAGCCTAATTTAAGAAAGTTAACCTCTCAGTAAACATACCAAAATGTTACTTTAAGCTTCTGAAATACAAAATCTGTATTACAGACAAATATTGAAGAGTTTTCTGTAATATTTTACAACTATTGCAGAAAGAGACTGAAAAGACAACATGGAATGCATATTTAGAATAAACAGATATATCCCAACATGAGCTAAAATTAAAGACACTAGTCACAGACCAAAATCTGTAATGAAGCTAAGGCAGTCTTTCACGCTGCTGAACAATCAGTTTGGTAAAGTAGTCTCAGAAGTAACGAAGGAGAGAGTAATACTGTAAATGCTGAATAAAAGTCATAATAAGAAGGTACAACAATGATAAACAGAATTAGGCTATAAGACAGAAAAAATATAGTTCTCTCTCTTATTTAGAATGAAGTGTGTTCTCAAGTTCTGCTTTGTTAATCTCTTGAGAGAGACCTGGAGCAAACAGAGGGGGTGAGACCATCTTACTAAATGCAAGTTAAGAAAATAATCAGCACTACTAAAAACAGTGTCCCTTTCATTAATATCAGGAGGCAGAGCTGCGTTGCTTTTAATGGCTTAACAAAACAGAATTGTCTAGTGGGCCTTAGATTTTTCTTCTTCAAAATGTGAACCTTAACCTACTGACAAGCTTATCAGAAATCTCTATTTATGCTAAAGATCGGTCCCACCAGCACAATTTAGAGGTAAATATCCACTCCTGATGCTATACAGTCACTGTTATTGATGTAGGGTTCTCCAAACAAAAGGTTGTTGTAAATATCAGATCCAGGTATGTGACAGTTCTCAAATTTTGGATTTATTAATTTCCACAATGTTTTTTCATGCTTACCTAGATTACTTGCTTTGACTGAGTCAGATGATCACTTAATACCAAATCTTTTTACTTCGTCTTTACAATTTGGAGTATGAATTTGTGAGTCATATAGGCACGTTTAGGAATGGAACCACCATTAAATATTAAACAGCGGTACCCACACAGTATGGTTACAGCTATCTTTCAACCATCTCACTGAACAATTATTTTTTCAAGACTGGATAAGCTAAAGAATCTCAGATTAAGTGTTCGAAAAGTTCAGGACCACATAAGGATTTTCACAAATCTGGTCCCAAACATTCCCAGTGCCCTGCCTTGCAACATACCCAGGGAATCAGCTCCTACAGAGCTCATTTAATTGAATTTGAACCCCTATCTAGCCTACGGAGCTGGTTCTTTTTTGATTGCCCTAAACCAAATTCTTACAGAAAATAGTTTAGAAATGCATTATGAAAGAATGCAGAGTTCACAAAGCCATAAAGATAAAGCCCAGTTTAATTTTTGTCTGCACTATAGACAGGATTTACAATTGAGAGGGAAAAAACCCATGTTCACTGTGAATGATAATGGGCGAGCAACTAGTTTATTCAATCAGTAGCTGGCTTCTGTTAGCTGGGATAGAGAACTGCATAAATCAAGGATTCAAGGAAACACAGAACAGGGATAATATAACATGTAAATGAGAACAAACATGGCCATGAAAAGATTAGATACCTTAAATACCCAAGAAGCAGAAATATTTTCTTAATGATTTCAGAGGAAAGGAAGACTCAAAATTAATCCGATAGAAACATGTGAAACTCCAGAAGTATGAGTGTTAAATACATCTCCATCCTGTAAAAGGGTATGTAACATATTGTGGACTATTTAGTCAAGTATCTGTTACTGAATGTCCAGAACAGTTTTCTGAACTTCAGCAATACATTACGGAGCCTAATTTAATGAGGAAGGCAACATGGATTTATGACAGCAAGGTCTTTCTTAATTAACTTCCTAGTGTTGTTAAATAATGTTATTACTGGAGCAGAGGAATGGAAATGCCATAGATATTATCTCTTTCAGTTTTATTGCAGCACTTGATATAATTTCAGATTAAGACTATAAAGTAGAAAAATATCTCATAAACAAGTAACAACAAGTGGTGGGTTAAGCTGTGAAGAGTGAGGAGTCTCTTCATACCTTTATATGTAATCGAGTTAAGCAACAATATTAGATAAAGCTAAAAATACAGAAGATTCATGCACTATTAGGCATGAAAGGCAAGCTAAAGGGCCAACCTACTATCACACAAAGGTAATAGAAGTTCTCTGAAGACTTCAATGGAAGTTGGATTTTAAATTTATTAGCCTTTATTGATTAATATAGAAATTCTTTTTTTTTTCTTGAGATGCAGATGTTCTGCAAATGGTGAAAAAATGGTGTAGCAAATTGTAATGCTTGCTGAAATACCTTGGTATAGTACATGAGTGAAAGTATCAACAGGCACAAAACCATGTATTGTTATCTCCCTCATCACCACCTTGCTGGATCAAAGTTCAACAAGGTTTGTTAAGGGTCTTTAATTTAATCCATGATCCTACAAGTTCTGCTGTTTGTGGATCCTGGGCTCATCTTTTGCTTCTGCTTTATTTCAGAGCTATTTTGCACCCACCAGGCTAAATAAAATCAGCAAAGTTCAGTAGTACTTTTTTTTCCCTTTACTACAAAGGCAGAATAGGTAGGGCCAATCACATCACAAACGTGATGCCAAATAATCTGCAACTTGTAAAACCAAGGCACAGGTCATGTCACAAGTATGGAGATTAAAATCTACTCTGCAATTGATGTGAACTAGGTGCTGATACTGCAAATATTGCCATACTTCTGTCACAAAAGAAAAGCTAAGCAATCGAGAACTGATGTCTTCAGCACCAAAGCTGATAAACCAAGAGAATTATGCAACTGACTTGGAAGAATAATGCTATGATTTAAGCTGTGTTGAGTTACAAATGGAAAGTTGGATTTTTTTAAACATATTTTGTGCCATATCCTGGTGTTTATACTTACACTGTGCTATTTAGCAGCACCTCATTCCATCTGAGAATACTTTGAGTTTCATTGGGGATATACACAGAATAAACCATTAATCAGTACAAGTAAGGTCTGCCTCTGAGTTTGGCTCATAGACAGAGGACCAGAGAGAGAACTTTGTTTTAGTTGGTCTCTAAGTAGGAGACTTTGAATTTCCTTTTTACCTTACATCTGCTGAGCTAGTTTATTACAAAAGAAATGGGAACTATGGCAATATATAGCTCCAAGTGTCTCCCATTCATACCATAAATATGTGAGGCCATGGCTCTGGGCAAGCTTTTCAACACATTCAGTAGTAGGATTTGATAGAATGCAACAGCTAACTCTCATTGCACCTCTTAATTTGCTCGCTGGAACTTGGCAATTTACCTTTCAAGAGCCACAGACCAAGTGGATATCTGTTTGGCATGCACAAAAGTTCTTTTCAGGGATCTAGTGAAAGGGTAAGGTATGGTCTGCAGCTTAATGAAGTTATAAGCTAGTGATATATCTTGCCAGAAAATTTTCATGATCTCCTGAAAGGAAAGAAAACTAGTCATCACAAAATAAGGGATTATATTTTGATTTTAGCATACATTGTTTAATTTGTGTTTAGTTTATGGTTTTATGTATATATATATATATTCTGAATCTTCAAAGCAAAGGCAATGGCTGCAACAACTTTTGTAGTACAAAGGCACCACATTAATAGTGAAACCCTGAGCCATTCATAGTTAAGGCCAGGTTTACTGAAGAGTTCATTCAAGTTTTGGCAAACGTTGTAAGACTTTTGCTTGTAGTGCTGCAATTGATGCTTTCATGTGGCTACAAGGTGAAACTCCTGTGGTTCAGGCTAAGGCTTACACTAAGTCTGAACTCAGAGATGAACTCTAAGCACGAGTTTACACAGATTTACGAACATTTCTAAAATTCTGCAAAGGGAAACTGCAGCTCAGGTCTTCAAAGGATATCCACTTTCCAAAGCATATGTAGATTTTGTTTGCTGTGGTCCCAGTGAGGCCAGAGGAGAAGACTGTGTGCTCTCTTCTTCCTGAATAGTCCTCTTTTCTGCTTCTGGGTCAAATTGCTGACACAAGTTGGCAATTTCCACACTGGCAACTTGTGTACAGCATTTTGAAATTCCTGACAGAAGCAAGATCTGGAGCCTTGTCTCTTTGAGGAAAGAAGAGCTTTTAACAGGTGATAGGAAGTAATAAAAGAATGTGAGTAGCCAGTATTGATATACCGAACTAGTGGTCACTGTTATGAGGTTTAGAGCAGAAGTCATGAGGTTTTATGGTTTGGGGAGGTGGAGGGCTTTGAATTGAAATGGCCCTTTAGCATATGGGTTTCTAGAATATGGGTCTAAAAATAATAAAGCATCTGAGGAAGCATTATATCTGATTTGAAGCATTTATTAGTGCTTGTGCCTCTTTTTTAGTGTGATATGATTATGACTACATTTAAATTTAATCAGCTTCTGAAAAGCAGCTCAGGTATGTGAGGTGAGAGGCCAAACACATGGAAGAAGTAGCTTTGTAAGGTGTTTTTGAGGTCAGGAGAAACAGGGAAGCTAATGCTGTGAGACACAGGCTTCATTTTGGAAAAGGATTTCGCTCAGTCTCAGGAAGACAATCTGGAACAGAAAAGTGAATCCGGGGGAGGTCACAGTAAAAGGTGGTTGAGGAGCAGGGAATGGCTCTAGAGCTGGAAGTGTGGGTGCTGGGAAACCCCATGGCCAGAAAGGCTGTTATGGGTGAGAATGCCAGGGAAGGAAGTGTTATCAAATCACATTAGGGTTTGACCAACACCTGGGCATCGCTATTTTGTTTCAGAATTCCTCTGTAGAGTTTGAATTAATTTAGACATAAACCTCAGACATCAGAAAGTATTAAAAGTAGTTCATAATGTCAGTTATTTAGCTCTTGCATTTTTTGTTTTTTACATTTCTATTTGTATTTGCACAACTTAACAGTAGTCTTAGGTGTAAGAACATATACATTGGTGTTCTGCCTATCACTACCACCGCACACAATATGCTGATTTCCACAGGCTTAAAACAGAAAAAGCATGAAAACACACAGATACACACACAACCTAGCACATACATGCTTAGGAAACAGTAGATAGCAACATCTGCCATAGATCTGTAACATTTTAAAAATATTTACTAGGAAAATGTTAAAAGAATGTATAATGTTTACACATTAGAAAGTCTTGCTCCAAAGTGTTTTTTCTTCAGAAGTGTATACTGTTTTGCTATGTGGTAGGTGCCCTGAGATGTTATTAATCTGAAAAGAAACAAGAAGCATTTGGTGCCACCATAGAGACATTCAGGGGCCAAAAGATGAAGGCATGTGTGATCAAGCAGATTAGGAGTTAGGTAGCTAATTCATCAGATTTCAGTGAGAGCTAGTCATGCAATGTATTTAGTTACTTTTGACAATTTGGCAAGTTCTCATCTGCATTTTTAGTCACCTAAATGTATTTAAGATCTGGTCTTAAGGGAGCCCGTTGACTCCATGTAGATTGGATGCCTTCCCCTGAGGCCACCATCTTGCTGAACACCCAGTGCACAACTACCCACTATCACTAAACGAGAATAACATATGTCAGTGTTTAGGGAGCTTGTGGAGTCCCCATAAACCCTTAAGAGATTAGGCAACTTAAAATGAATGCCAAGCAATTAACTTGATCTTTTACTGCCCATTTCTTCTGGGTAGCTTTTGAATAAAATCTCCTTACAATCGATAAAATATATTTATAACAAAGTACCACACTCCTACCAACAATCTGCGAGCTGGTACATACATTTCACGGCTTATAAACTGACACACTGTAATAGCTGCACAGTTTTTAGCAGCTGTCTCTCACACCATGTGTCCTGCCCAAGTGGAGACTGAGATTCAGACATGGTGTTCAAACACCGGGATTATCCTATAACTTTCAGAATCAGTGGTGACCATATGATAATTAAATCCCTAAAACTAAGCAGGAAGAAACAGCTGAAAAGGAGGTTATTTTCACTGCAAAGAAGATGCAGTACCCAGGAGGCTTTCAGATATTGTGGAGGTGGGTATAGGATAAGAACTTTAAGAGTAAACAGATAAATTGATATGCTGTTTCTACCCACACTTCAGTTTTGGAAATGGATGTGTGACTTCATAGCAAACAGCAGGTGAATATGCATATCGGTCTTTGTACATGACTCTAAATATAGTTATGAAAAAGAGGAGTCCAGAAATCTGACTTTTAGACTGATTTTAAAGAATTAATCCTCTTCTTTCTTTTTACCTAAATGAGGTTAAAACATCCTCTCCTGCAAATTGCAGAAAAATCTCTTAAGAGCTTGGCCTTCCACCTCAATCCATTCCACAAAGGAATAGTAGCATGCTTTTAAAATAATTTCTTCAGCCTTGAAAAGCCTATTCTTTCCATCTTTATGAATAACTTGCCTCTGCTGGTTCTGCAAAGTAAGTTGACAGGACAGGAGGCCACTCATCCCAAATGCAATCATTGAAAGCTATCACAGACCCTGTTACATATTAAGACAAATGTACAAAGTCAAATATGGACAATTACTGCATTTTAGAGCTGAGTGTTTTCAGCCTTGTATCCTAAATGGAGAGGAAGAAGTAAGATTTTGGCCTTTACTCATAAGCAATACTAAGATGGTGTAATTTACATCTCTTTTATGCAGGAACAAAAGTTTTGAGTAATCTTAATCTATCTGCTGTTTTCTTGGCTTTCTAGCCAGAGTGGAGTTGGCTCATCTAGTTATTGGAAGTAAGAACTGACTCTCAGTAAACTGATTTGCATAACATACCTGCTTTTTACAAACAACAATTTCCTCAACAAAATGTTAACAGGTTGACTTTTTTTTTTTTATTAATTAAAAATGAAGCAGCCAAGCTTCATTTCTGCTTTTGTTCCACTTTTTGTTAGCACATAGTGGTGAAGTTGGCAGATTTTCTTTATAAATTTTAAAATTTTCATATTCTGTTGGAATTCAGAAAAAAGTTGCAAAGTGCTCTGTAGTATTACAAAAGACTTGTGCCATTTTCATCTTTCGTCTGAGCAACATGCCAGTAAATTAAGATGAAGAATTACCATAATTACATATTTGTGTGTATTTAGAGTACTTTCCAGGCAGGGATCTCAAATTTCTTCATGAATGTTAAGGAATACAAGCAATGAAAACTTTACTACATCATTCCCTGGAAAAAGAAAGAAAGAAAGGGAAAAATAAACTGATTTTTGGTGGATGAAGGGAGGCCTAGAGATACCTAATATCTGACCCAATGTCATATGAGAGGAAAAATACATAGCTGATGACAGAACCCAGGGATGAGCTTATGGAGTATACAGTAGGCTTCTGCATCAAGAAAAGACACCTCAATCAGCAATCAGATTTTTAAGAGCACAGGGACGGTAGTCAAAATCCCTTAGTTTTATAAGAAAGGCTCTTAAGGTCTATGACTGATGAATGAATGATGATATTTTTCCCAGTACAAAAGGCAGTACTTACTTTTGTGTTAAGAATAATTAAACACACAAAAAGAATTAGGACACTTTGGAAGGACTGGCATTAGGGATGGTTTTCAAAGAAGTTTTAGAAACGTTTAGGGGTGCTAATCCCATCAAAATAAAATAAGAAATGGGTGTCAAATTCCCTGAGGCCTCATTGAAATTCTCAGCTCATATCACTGCAACTGATTGCATATGAGCACAAATTAGAGTTAAAATGGAATTTAATTTTATCATGTTCATATGTTCATTTTTTCCTGCCATCATTCATTCATAACTTTATTTTTAATACACCTTTCATTCAGTGATTTACAAGAACAGTAATAAAACAACAACAGAGAAAACACTCTTTCTCCCACACCGCCCAAAATCCTGAAATTTTAAAAAGCAATAATAAACAATGGACCATAGCATCAACTGCCTTGAATTGACACCATTTCTCTGCCAATTTAAACTAGCTGAGTATGTGTCCTCCTGCCTTTTTGTGTTTTCCAAGGTTCTTCTCAGCAGCACCTGCACAGTAAATAAAGGTAAAAGTGCAACAAAATAGACACAGACATATCAGCAAATGAGGAGCTCTGCTTCTTATATACATTAGTGAACTTTTCTCCTGACAAACAGGCTATCACCGTATAATGGGCTTTTCCTGAAGTTTACTGCGGCACTGTTTATAATAACATTGCATCCAGCCTGCCTTGTTGGTACTTTTGCATTGCAGGGTAACAGTTCTGAGGTGGCAGCAAACAGCTTCCGTGCTTGTGTCAGGAGAAATAAAACTGTTATTATTTCATACACTTCAGAGGCCACACTCGAACTCAGCAGCTCTGCAGAGCTGTTGTGAACAGAAAGCTCTGCTGTAGAACACCGGGCTGCCCCCTCAACAATAAACCGTCTTCTCTCCCCTCCGTGTTTGGCTTCCTGCCAGTTGCCCATTTGCTTTACACCATCAATTTATATTCACTGAGATGGTGTAAGGTTCTAGAACAGCACTGATTATCAAATCTGCCTGCCAAACATATGAGCAGTAAAAGCTGGTCTTCCAGAGTCCTACATGTATCATCTAAGGGCCCGATCCTGTGAGCTCGCCCGACAGGGAACAGTGCTTGGATCAGCCAAAGTCAACGGAGCCCTGAATTCACAGCACCAAATGCCTCTGCTAGGAAAAAGTGCTCAAGGCCTGACGTCCTCAGTGGCTCGGCTTTCCCATGCAGAGCTTTAAAGGAGTCCTTTTCTGTAACCCCACCACAGCATAAGCCCTGCCGGAGTCAGCAGGCAAAGGTCCTGGCTTTTGTCACATATTTTGATTACTATTTCATCCACCAGTAATTTGCCAGATAATACTATCTCCTCTGGTGTATATAAAGCAGATTTTAAAAAGGCTTTAGAATGGCCATGCAGCCACTCATTCCTTGCTAATCCCAAAAAATGAAAAGTCAATGAGCCCTTGCCTTCTCGCCCCTACCCTCATCCAAAAGAATCCAATGTCAGAGTTCAAGAAAAGTTAAAAATTGTGATGCTTTAAAAAAGGACTTTTAAATTAATACAGGCTCATCTTTATTTGCCTTTAATGTCTAAGGAGCATGTAATTCTGGCTTCCAAACTTTCTATTTAATCATGAGGTCTTGGAACTTACTTCTTTAAATGGAAGCTTATAGTCTTAGGGGAAAGAAAAAACGATATTTACAGCTGGGATGGTTCTTTAGAAAGACACCAAATGTCATGAGAGCAGCATTCAGGAGGACTGAAAACACCGCATTAACAATGGATTTTAGCAAATTAATTAGCCTTGCCCATTTTAATTTTTCTTTCACGATTCTTTAAGCTTGTGAGAATCAGTCACAATGGGTTTTGTTCATAAGTTACTTTGCATCTAAAAAGAATTAGAATATTTCATGCTTGCTTTTCCGTGTGGTCATATATTGGTAGTCCTAATTTGAACCCTTTCGCCTCATGTGCAATTAGTTCTCACTGAAGCCAATAGACGTTTTCCATACGTAAGTAAAGTGGGATGGAGCTTTAATGAGTGGGAAGTAAATGTAACAATGAAATAGCTAATGAAGAGGTTTTGCAGAAACAATACAGCTTTCTGGATTTGAATCAAACCAGTAGAGATAAATACATCTACTTACTCTTTACTTAAGAGCTATAATATTGGGCTCACTTAATGCATTCAAAAGTAAGCATGCATTTTCCAAATGTTTCCTAGCTATATTAATCACATCTCAATCCTAAAATGAACTCTGTACAAGAAGACTTATGCACACCCATAGTGTTATCTGCAAGATTACAGCCTTTATTGCTGACTATTTGTAAATAAGGATAAAAGTCAGCGTAGGCATCTCTTCAAATGCAGCTTTAAAATACCATATGTCCTTATGCTTGTGTTATGTGATGAAACCTGACAGATCAAAGGACCAGATTTCCCACTCTACATTGATTATTTACTATCATTCATTTTCATGCATTTTAATATGTAGTATCTACATTTAGGTTCTTGAGAGCCAGAGAGAATTCAAGCTGCAATACTTGGATCCAGACCCTGAACTTCACATAGCTTGGGGATCTGGCATTTTGGTTCAGCTTTTCCTTTATGTAAACAACAATGTATGTCAGATGAAGTCCACGCTGTCTTCAACGTGCTCAAGCTGTCTTACCCCTTTCCTCCTCTCCAATCTACTCACCTTTTCCCCTCAAAAAAGGGAAAAAAATAAAAAAATCAGTTCATGGCTAGAAATTTGTAACAGATTTTGACTGCAGGTGTGAATCCTTCAAATCACTGTGTAAGTCAGTGGCAGGCCACGTTGTCTTTCTAAGCTAACAAAGTGACCTGACAGAGACAACAACAGAGCTTTTGACACTTCTTTTATTGCCCAGTCATAAAGTCATAAAGGGATGTATACTATCACCAATTGGTAAGTTTGCTAGATAAACATCCACACCAATTTAATGACTTGTGTACACATTATAAAATAGGGAATCTTTATACAAAGAAATCAGATAAATCAAACATGAGCTGAGGCTTGGAGGGAAGCAATTAAAGCTTTAAGGTAAGGTTGCTGAGGGAAGGCCCTGTATCACATTATAGTGTATAATAGAAAATGTGTTAACATGGAGTACAGTATGTGAAATTAAATTAATTAGTAATATAAAACACTTCTAAAGCAGCATGTCCATTGACAGATAAATAGATTAAACATAAGAGACAAATAACCCATTCAGAGATCTCAGTTCTTTTTTTTTTATCAAAGAAAAGAAATGAAAAAAGAAATCAAACTTCCTATAAGACAGAGGTGATAAAAGCATAGCTAAAATAGACATTTTAAAGCCAACTTCTTCACCCCAGGCTAGTGATTGAAAAGAAAAAGCATAGCTGGACCATAAAAAACCTATTGGACCATATTTCATTTGCTATAGTATATTTAAATGTTTCACTGCACACCAATTTAAATCTAGTGCCTTATAGGCTGGTATAAAATACCTCAAGCTGTACTACTTTCTGAGCAACTGTAAAGAACCTTTCTTTGAGACAGACTTCTTACGGATATCTCACAGAGTCTTTCTTAAGGTTAGAACTATCATTATTCATTCATGGCTAGGCTTCGCGAATGAAGATTTGGGAAGGGCTCTACAAGATGCTGCTGCGCGCGCTGGTGGCTAAAAAGGCCAATGCGAGATAAGCAAGTCTGGTTGCAAGGTTAGAACTATACTTAAGGCTATATGGGCAAATTTCTTCTGCTTCTTTTCCCCATTAACAAAACAAACACAATCTTCTGTTTGGATTAAGGACTATTAGCACAATACTAACTGGAACAGGAAGAGCTCCTGAAGCCCAAATACAAAAGCTTAACATGTTCTCTAAACTCTGGACAACACCTTTGTCCCACGTACAGCTCTCCATGTAAAGCCCAGTCTGGAGGCCCCTACTTTCTGGAATGCAATTTGCACAGTTCAAGGACACATTCAATTAATTGTATATAAAACCCATACCCGCCTGTTACTCTCTGCTGATTGCTTCTTGGTATCCCTCTTCTAACCTTCTACCATTTTCCCAAACAACTTTTCCAGTTCCACCTGTGATAGTAACATCCTGCTGACAGACAGTAGTTGAACACTTCCCTCATTCCAATCTGCCAGAGGAAAGAATCCAATAGCACAAACCTGTCACAATACTACTTCCTGAAGGTTATATTATGGTCACTTCCCAACTGAACATCTCTCACTTCTGAGGTCAATGGCTTTGCAAATTTTCTGGGATCCCACTGGACACACCAAGCACTTGCCAGTTTCAGGCATACCTTTGGTTGTCCAGACTCTAATTCAAGGACTTCAGGCTTATGCCTATGGCATTAAGCATGCTGAAGTGTCATTTGCTCCCCACAACCTGAATTAGGTGAGCAATGCAGAAGTTACTGTGGGAATTCACAGTTATGTTGATGCCTGTTCCAGTCTGGAACTTGCTATCCAGAGGAAAGTAAGTTTTGTTTTGGTGAAAGTAGGTTTCATCTCCACAGTGATAGGAGCCTAAATGTTAGCCACCATAATACAAAATGCTTTTAAATCCTTCCTAAGGGAAATGTATTATCTTCCATTTCTGTAAAAAAGGAGTCGGAGATGGGACAGAAAGGTAAGCATTCTAGTTGTATGTCAAAAAGTTCTTTTTTCTCCTGCCTCAAAAGTGTGCATCATTGCTTTTATACAGATGGTTACAATTTGTGTTAGTTAGATTTTTCTGGGTCCAACAGGAAAAGTGATAACCTGTAGCTCTTTTGTAAAGTTGGATGCAAAGTCAGTATTTAACCTGCTGGAAGTTCTGACACTACAGAGGGGCACTCAGTCAGTATATCATGAGAAAACAAAAGTTAGTAACACATGCAAGGGGTGAAGAGAGAGGGGGTGGGACATACTTGGAAGGAGTAAACCACATTAACTCTACAATCCAAAGTTTAGAAGCATTTTGAGCAAGTTAGATACAGAAATGAAAGCTGCCCTGAGGCAACTTTAATTTACGTGACTGGGTGATTTGCTATCGCTATGTAACTGCCAAAGCCTCACTACATTTGGCAATATCACAGAAGAAACCTTCCCATGCAGGCAAATCACTCACTAGTAATATCTGCAGTGAATTAACCTGTGTAAGCATTTCAATATGAGGAGGGAATTTAAAGACAAATTATGGCCTCATGAGCAGCGCTGCAAATTTGCAGCCACTTACTACCAGTCCTGCTCTTCCTAATTTCTGGAGAAGGGCTCCTAAAATTTGTCCTTTTTTTTATTATAGGCATAACGGGTATTCTTCTTGTAAGACAGTATTTCTGTTTGCTAAACTTAATTTTCCAAATTGGTATTTAGTCTGCAGAATGTTTGCCCAAGCCTCAATTATTTTGGAAAGTTTTAGCAAAAATGATTCAGCCATTTCTGAAAATGAAATTAAAGAAAAATATTGCTATGTTGTTTCTTGCTATATTTAATTGAGGAGAGTGTGCCTTGGAACAGAAGCATAACATTTGGAGAAAGGATGGCCCTGCTCTTGGGGATGTGCCTTTTGCCATCTCTTTGAAAATCCACCCACATTTGGCCAAGCTATAAACCTTTGAAAATTTTCAATTAGCACTAGTTCAGTAAAGACATTTAAGAGTTTGTCAGCTAAATTCTTCAAAGACTCCATCTGTACTGAACATGCTCCAGCCTGTACATGCTGGCATCTGCAGTACCCCCCACAGAAGAAGAGAGTGTGCACTGCTCCAGCTCAGAGCAGGACTTCCTCTGAAACAGTCCTTCCCCATAGCTGTGGACCTTCCTAGACCAGGGACTATGCACAGAGTGCTGTCACCTGTATCCTCTACATCCCACATCTATGTGGCAAGAGGGACCACAGGGGAGTAATGTAAAGCCATGTGGCATTTTTCTTTTAGTATTTGCCACCAAAGTTTGCCATTGCAAAAAGCTTTCAAAAGAGTGCATCCGTGGGAGGCTCCTCTTTTGCAGCAAAATAACAGCTAATTTAGGTCCTGGCTCTTCATCCAACCCCCACCATCCACCTCACTGGCCCTGATGTTTCTTCTTCCTTCATCATTTCCCTCATTCTACTCCAGTCCCAGGGTCCACATCCCAGCAACTGCCTCCTTCCAGTCTGTTCCTATTAGTCCAATTAATTCACAGCTTCTTCCAGTGCTGCAGCTCCGTTCCTTTACAACTGGAGTCTCCTTAATTGCCAGTGCAGTGTCAGCTGCCTTACTCAGCCCCCTTCTCCTCCTCCTTTTCTTCATGGTATCTCTGTCAGCATGACACAAACTACATCCTTCTCTCTCTTGGGCAGCTTTGGTCTCTTTTACATTTAGCTCTGACAGCTTCCTCCATCACAGTCCTTGGTATCAGAAGAAATAGTAGGTATGGGATAATAGCTCATTTCTTCAATGCCTGGCTCTGACTCTCATCTCAGGCACTTTGAAATAGCCTTGCAATAGTATGCACAGTCCCTCAACATCATGAGTGCAGTCTCACCAGCACAACCTGGCATGGCATTCATGATTCTGGCTATTTAAGACTAAATTTCTAGAAGTTTAACTATCAAAACCCAGGAAGACTTCAGTAAGCATCTGCGAACCATAATTTTTGCTATGATTTACACTCTGGCTAAATTTTTGCATTTTCATAAGGAAAGTAAGAGCATGCTCCTGACATTCACCTGGAAAATTTCAAATTTCCCCCCCTCTCACAAATGAAATCACTAAAGAAAAGAAAAAGTCTCCAAAACAATTTAACAGTGTAAAATAATGTGCATCATGCTTTTTATTTTCTTCCATGATATATTTTGCCTTAAATTTTACTTGGCATTTTAGCTATCTTTTAAAAGTCCTGAACAGGACATTGAGAATGAGCCCATGATGCTATTCTGCAGTTATTGGTACACCCTGTATCTCAAGATCAGAAACTAAATGTTTTAAATCCTTAGATCAGCAGTGTCTATAGGTCTGGCCTCTTATTATGTAAAGTAAATGTGCAGTGTGTCAGATACTTGCAGGACATTCTAATTGGATCAAGTATTTCCTTTTGTGTATATCTCTATAATGCCTCGAAGCAGTCTGAAAAGTTTGGCTTGTTCGTCCCCCATGGCATAATTTTTGTGAACTGATACAGTTTTCTCTGTTTACTTTTCCTGCTTTTCCACCAGCTCTACTGGGCAGAGCAAATGGAAATTAAAGTAAGCAGTCAAAGCAGTTAAGATACTTCTTGATGTTGAATAATTTTCTGTCAGTAAGTAGAACACTGTTACTTTTAAAAGTCTAACACAACACTTTGTGTCATAGGTATTGTATCCACTGCACTACATTTTATAGATCACTAAGCAGCATTAATTGAAGCCCCATTTGCTCATGCTGACCATGGGAGCACTATACACAAACCGAGGTTTTCTATTTAGAGAAGGAGAAAATGAAGACCAATAGAACAACACAACTGTATTTTGCAAAATTACCATATTTCCTGATGACAATATGGAGAGCTTGAAAGCTGAACTTTGTATATCTATCAGCTCCACAAGCCTGCAAAGTTTCTGGCCTCTCTGTCTTCCACCTGTATGAACCAACAAACGCTTGAAGATTACCATGGTCTGACATGGCCTAAGCTGAAAATGTCAAGGAATAGTTTTAATTTGGATGGATTTTGTTGGAACAGCTTGACATATGATTCAGGTCACATCACATTTGATCTTCCTCCATTTTCTGGTTACTGGCTTAAGGTTGTAACTTGGATTCCAGGAAAGTACGTCTGACTTCCTTCAAGGAAGGCATCTGATAAAGTAAAGAGTCCATTAGACTAGGACTAAAAGGTTTGAAAGAACTGAAGTGCTTGCTGCTAGATAAACTCGTGGGTTGCAAGTAGGACAGGGTAATGCAACAAAATGTTCTCAAGTTTCAGACCTGCTGGCTGTGCAAACCAGAAAAGGGGCTATTCAGATTTTATTTCTCTTCAGGGCTGGTATGCTTACAAGATGGGACCAATGCTGTACATTAGGGTTATTTTGTCCACTCTGAATGCTCTGCTTTCCATACACCTACATTTTGAGGAATTCCAGGAAATTGAAAGAAACAAACCAAGAAAACAAGATGCTTAACTGACAGATTAAGATTTAACAAACAAGGAAACAACAACAAAACAGGAAGAAAATTTCTCAAATTTAATCAAAAAGCAAAAACTAAGGATGAAAACTCAACCCAAATAGAAAAATAGTTTTATCAAAAATTTTGTTTTCCTATAAAGCTTTTGTAAAATTTTTTATACAGTCTTTGTAATTAGAAGTACCAAATCAGTATCATATTTTGGTAAAACACTGAATTAGCTTTTTAGAGATGAAATTCCCTCAAAATTGTCCACCTATATGTTTTAAAAACATGAAGCCACCTTCACTGAACTATAAGACCCTTTTGCTTAGAACACAACAACTTTTTTGACACTTGGAAGATAAAAACTGTCTGCTCTAGAAAATGATTAGAATATTGAATGCTGAAGGAGAAGGTTTTAAAACTTCATCGAAGAAGAAGCTTTTAAAAGTGCAGTTTGATAATTCATGCCATCTCTGCATTGTGTGTCTTTATGGAAATCCCCAGATTTTTTTAGCAACTTGGAAAAAAATTTCAAAAAATCACACAAACTGATACTAAGTCAAGGTCTGAGGCCCTATCCTTCCTTCCATTAGATTCAATAGAAAATAAAAATAAACCCTTTTGTTTCTTCACTTGTCTAAGATCGGGCTGGGAATGAGCTGTGGAAACTAAACTATGTTCTCAAGTTTAAAGGTGGTCCCTTTAGGTCAGGGCTCTGGCACACCAGCAAGTCATTGTAGGAAATGCAAATTGACGCTTCTTATTGTGATAACCTTTCTGATGATAGGGCACTCCTGTCTCCAGGGCTGCCGACCTGGCAAATTTCACATACATTTAAAAAGAAATTAGGCAAAAAATTAAACAAAACCAGAGTCTAGGAAAAAGCACATCAGTGTAGAGGCTCCATTTAAAGAGGAATTTGGAACTGGACTTCTGTGATGTTTCCTGTATTTTAAGCACTTTTCTTTTTCCACTCAATACATTAAAGGGACATGATCAAGGCTAAAGAACCTAAAATTAGACCTGCCAGCTGTGTTTTGGTTTGTGAGTATTCACAGGTCATGTTGTCCCTGTGCACTGCCTGTCTGATCCATTCCCTGGAGGAGGCAAAACCCTGGCACATAAAGGAATTCTGATATGCCTTATGTACTTCAGTACAGCCTCTGCTGTCCTCAGAGTAAATTAGACAGACAGAAAGAAGAGAGCACACATATACCTCTGATCTTGGAAAAAGCATAGGGTTCTGGAATTGTTATTTTATACTTAGCATCTATGTTTCATCTTGCATTTTGGGGAACTAATAGGTTTTCAAAGGTCACACAGTCAAAAATACATTAATATTCTGAAACATATTTTTGGGTCAACTGTGTGATCTTTTACAACATCTTCTGAAAATATCTAACCCTTCCATAATCCTGCAAATGCAACCTGAGTTTTTAGTATCTTAAATTGCTCATTAGTCTGCCAATTTTCCACCTAATAACTCATCTGATTACTGAAAAGCAGCTCCAGATAACTTGCAATTGCTCTGTAAAGCTTACTACTAAAATTTCAAGGGGCAGTTTATCCAAGAGGCATTAATCTGACCTCTAATACTCAGGTGGTACAACCCAAAATAATTTCTTTTCACAGTTGAAGTAGTACACGTATAACTGTATCGTTTGCCTGTGATTATGATCTTTGCTTGTGCAAAATAACAGTTTTGAGTTGAGGAGCTCAAAATTAGAGGCAGTTTTGAATAGTTTGACCTTATAAACCTGCCAGATGAGCTCTGCTTTTGTCAGAAGCATCATCAAAATCAGTCACTCAAATAGACATGGGTGTTTTATAGTCTTGTTTTTAGGGGTTGACAAAAATCTATAATTTTCAAAATACTAGCTGAAAATGTATGTGGGGATGTTATACAGAAAGCTACATTTAATAATCATAAAAAGAGGTCCAGATTTTGAACCAGAGCAAGTCTCCAGGAGAGCCAACATTTTTTTGTACAAATGCAGCATTTTAATCTCAAAATAGTACATAACCCTGCTCAGGAAACCCTGTAAAACATTATCTCAAAAGCAGCAATGTTAACGGGACTCATTATATTGTCTCTCTCTCGCAATCCTAAGATGAAGAAAGCAATTGCATTGAACCAGAACAGTTCCAGCTCCAACTCCTTCCTCACTGAACCCCCTGTCTCAGCACCTTATTCTGTAAAACTGGCACACAGGTGACAACACTGAAGAAATGGATCAAATCCTCCAAATGCACCTAATTAAATTCTGGGGTGGGGGAGGCACCATAACATTCAATACTCATCCTCTATCCCCTTTCAATTCCCTGTCAGTCTTTTGTGCATCTATGCAGATAGACCTCCAGTGTCAAACAGTAGGGAATTTGTTACATGATTTATCAAGGGAATACTTCCTTACAGAACAGGAAAGGAGGAAACGGGTATATCACAGAATGTAACAACTTTCTTTGCTGATTTGCTTTCCTATCTTGTCTTCAGTTTAAATTTAAAATGTACGTATCAAGGTAAAAGGATATTCAGCTCAGTTACTAAAAATATTTGCAACTTATGCACAACCAGAAAGACAAAACCTCAGAATTCTTAAATCGGGATATACTTGGAAGTAAGGGAAACAATCATACTATCAAGAAAGAGATAAGAATTCCTCTACCATAGTATGATCTTTTCCATCCTAACTCTTTGTAGTCCAGAGAACAAAGTGGGCAGAGCCCATGAAGCTGGTGAGAACTTGTTCTGAGAGGTAGAGAGCTGCATATGAGAGTCTTTCCGTTTCCATTCAAAGATTTAAGTAAATCCACGGTAACATCCAGGTGATCACCTTACAGTTATAGAATGCATATATTTTATAATACTATAAGCCCACAGGACAAATATAACTAAACCACTGTTTAAGGAAACACTGTTAAATGAAATCTATAAATCATGCTGTGTTCTACAGACTGTATATAAGAAGGGATAGTTTTTATGACTTGTTCTTGCCATTTAGCTTCATTTCTGTAGCTATACAGTTTTTGAAACAGCAATTCTTGATTAGTGTGCAGCGATGATGCAAAATTGTAAGTGTGAATTAAGGCAACGTTATACTACATTCATGCACTTGTCAGGAGGCATAATACACAATTCTAGTGGCAACTATTCAGCCACTGGAGTGACCTCAATGGTTTAATATGCTCAGAGTTGCTGTATAAAGTGAGAAAACAAGTGTATCAGCATTGCATTAACAATGTTTTGCTGTAATCATAAGCAAGTTTTGCTAATATGTACTAACACAAGGCAACTTAAAAAAAATTGTAGATGCCAAGTGTAAACATTTTGTTGATATAAAATGTTTATTACAAAGTAGCAGTAGTAAAATGAGACCTAGAATTCTGTCTTTCCATAGTTTAAACTGCTAAACACATTTTTTAAAAAAACCAACCCTGCTCCCCCCAAAAAAACAACCAAAACCAAAAAAACAACCAAACACACAACAAAAAGCTCTTATTTTGGCTATTCAGTTGTTAGCACGATTTCAGTGTAACTGTACATATGCTAATGCACACATTTACTGTGTGCATGTTTCTGTGCATGTATCTACACACACACACTTGCACACACAAAGAATACAGCACATATTTTTATAAATACATATATTATCACATGCAAACACACATGCTCCAGAGTTTTCCTTTTAGTGTTTTTCTTGAATCTTTACATGAATAATATCCAGCATCATGGACCTTGAACACTGATGACTCTGGTTAACGCTTTTATCCTTTCCTTGAAATTACAGGATCAGTCTAGCCAGAATTTATGAGAACCAGACCCCAGACCTCACATAGCTCACATATTAGACCATTAGGCATCTAACTACCTCTGAACAATTTCAATGCATTATCTTGCCTTCTCCCTGGGGCACAAACTTCACTCGTCCATACTTTTAATATATTTTGTCTGCATGAAGCAGATCGAGTTATTACATGCCAGCAGATCACAGCTTACAGAAATCTCATTGCTCTACAGTGATGCAACTAACATCTCTCTCTCCTCCATTCTGAGATATTGCAGTAAAAAAATGGTCAATGGTGCAATTTTCAGTAAATTAATTGAAAATGTATTCAGTGCAGATCTGCTATTTATGCTTGCATACTGGTTAATTAAATATTTCTACCTTGAAATATATTTGTGTGTATATATATATATGCTGATATACTACCATACATATTCACATAGATAAATGGAAGAATTTTACAAATTTTTTAGAACACTCACTGCTACACTTTGGATCAATACAGTATCCTTCTGCTGTGAGAGGTTTTACACTTACTTTTCAAAGACAACAAAAAATGAGGGTGTTGTTGCCAAACATACATTTGGATTATGACACTGATGTGGTTTTGGGTTTTGACTGAAATATAACATAAAGTAAGATTAGAAGTCAATTGACCTGTGAACTCTCCTGAACCTTTTACCTGGGTTGCAAGGCCATTACGTTCTTTTCTTTTATTAGCTTTTTGTTGGAGCAAGGCTGAACAGGAAACAAGGGTGATCCTGTCTCCTCCCTAGAGGCTGTTCATCAGCTGGCTCAGTTTACAGCAATAGAAAAAAAAATTGGAAACATACAACAAGTCAGAAACCTTATATTTTTCTTTATGCATTGTGATAATTATTCTAATACTAATATTAATAGCAGAGAACAATCAGGAAACTGCACTCTTTTTGGAATTCCTCCTCTGCAAAATGAAATGCATGTTTTTTTCCTGCACTTAAGTACCTGCCTTTATAACCCAGTTCTAGCTAAGTGGTTTTAGTTCGGATCTGCTAAATGAGTTTCCTTTATAGTTTGCATTCTCAATGAACTCATAACAATTCTATATTTCAAATTTAAATTCATTCTTAAAAAAGCAGAAAACCTTGTTTCTCCTTTCAAAAGCAGTTTGAAGCTGTATTCTGCAAAGTGCTCAGTGCCTTGGCAGAGATGCTTAGTGCCAGAGTAACTGCGAGAGAAAATAGGGATACTCAGCACTTCAGGGAAGGCACTTCACCCTATACAGGATTGGACACTTAATTCCTAACTAAAACAAACTCCATCAAAAGGTCATCAGTCCTGGAGACTAAAACAGTTTTGATGAAGTCCAGTCTTCCACTCTGTTGACAAGTGTCTCAATTATTTTCAACAGCTCTTGGTGTCTACATCAAAAGAATGCAGAGCAATCATCAGGCTAAGGTAACCACAGGTCCCTCTGTGAGAATCTGCAGAACATGCACATTGAGCAGTGCTTTAAGACAGCTACTTTTTTTCCACCTGAGGTAGGAATAACTAATGATGTAACCAAGTTATCAGCTACACATTTTGACATACCAACAGTGCATGAACTAATGCCTTGTAACTGCAATGCAAGAAGAAATAGCCCCTCAGGATAAATTCTTTCGAAGTCTGTGTGAACAAAGAAATGAAATATCTGGATGGAAAAATCTAGAACATTTAAACAGGACTGGATGGGCCTTAATCCTGATAATTTTTCCTTTGTGCTGTATGACTTGAACAAGGTAAAGCTTGTCTGGCACTGGCTGGTTTTATGAGTCTTTGCTGATTTGCACTAGCATCTCGATTAATTTAAGATGCAAGCTGTAGAGACGAGAATACCATACTCTTCTTCTTTGTACTCTCTTGCTCTTGATGATCAATAGCACATACCTGTGCTATATATATACACAATATGTACACACATAGGACATCTCAGACTTCAACCTCCATCACATTTTGACCAGGTGAATTTTCCATTGCTGCTTGCCCCTTGATTGCCCACAGCTCCCTTGCCCGAAGCTGTACCTCTATCTTTTCAGAAAGCTACCAGGTAGAGGTTTAGCAGTTAAAAAGTCTTTCCAAAATCCAGCTGCATACGTTCCTACCTTTCTCTCCTACTACCTCCCCAGTGCTTCTCTCCAACTGCTACCAGCTGCACAGATTTTGGGGTTACTGGTACCCAAAGTTTCCATTTTATCCAGTACCTCTGCTTTCACTGGAATGCCTCTGAATAACTTGGCTATTGTTGACCAGTGAGTCCAAATGATATGTGTTACTTTTGCATTTACAACTTAGCTCATGTTGCCTGTGATGGCAGGCAAACCTTCTCTTGGTTTCTTGAAAGCAATGTACTAACAGTAAAGAGAGGCAATGCACATTCCTGAAGAAACTGCTGAGGTCTTCTAAGCCTACAGAACATGCACCAGTTAGGTGAACTCTAAAAAGAGCCATGGATTCCCTTTCTGAAATTAAATTCATTACTTTTGGTACACAGTTTAAAAAAAAAAAACAAATCAAACCCAACAAAATCTAAACACCAACTTCCCCCCAATATAAAGCATAATGAATGAGAAAATTAATACTATTCACAGAATCACAGAAAGATTGAGGTTGGAAAGGATATGTGGAGGTCATCTGGCCCAACACCTGTGCTCAATCAGAGTCACCTAGAGCTGGTTACCCAGAACTGTGTCCAGATGACTTTTGAATATCTTCAAGGATGGAGACTCCACAACCTCCCTGGGTAACCTGTCTCAGTTCTCAGTCACCCTCACTAAGTGTTTCCTTATGTTAAGATGGCACATCTTGTGTTTCTGCTTGTGCCCATTGTCCCTGGTCCTGCCTCTGCATACCACTGAGAAGTGCCTGGCTCTGTCCTTTTGTGCATCCTCCCGTCAGTACTCATATACATTGATGAGAAGTCCCCCAATCTTTTTCTTCTCTAAGCTAAAAAGTCCCGGCTCTCTCATCTTTTCCTTGTATATTCCAGCCCCTTAATCATCTTCATGACCCGCTATTGGACTTTCTCCAGTATGTACTGGAAACACAGCTCAAAATATGTTAGGTACTGTGATATTTTCACCATCTCTCATGCTTTCATATGAGACAATTGACCCTTGCAATGCTGTCTCCAATGTGGTGTCTAAAGGAAGATGTGGAAAGATCAGTAAAGGACAAGACTCAGTATCCCAAAATTATTTCCAGGTTTTTTTGCACAGCTGTACCATTAAGGGTAACTTTTCACATGTATGCATTTTGTCTTTGCTAGCACTGATTTTAAGTTCAGAAGACTCATTGGACACTACAAAAGAGGACATGAATGAAGGACATAAAGACAGATTCAGAAAAAATGAAGTTACAGTATTAGCTGCTCAATAATTTATTTCTACTATTTCCAGTGCTATGTCCACTGCAGATGGCATGTGCTGAGGACATTACAGAGGATAGTGATAGATAGCAGCATCCACTAAAGCTCCCAGAAACTAAACCTAGGAAGGCTATTTCCCCTGTAGACCATGTCAAAAGAGACTATTACTCTAATTACAAGAAAATTAAATGAAGTCTCAATGCCAGCTCTCAGGACATGCTTCTTGCTGCAGAAGGTTGTCTGCAATCTATTTACACTTACTTGAGGTCAGGTTTAGTGCTGATTGAATGCACAGGAATTAATCCTTATCCATGGTCCTAATATTTATATAAGGAGCATATTCTTCCTGGCTATATAGTGGCTTTGTAGACCTTTCAACTTTCCAAGGCCTCAGCACATGTGACCCTGCATGTCAGGTCACTGCAGAACAAGAAAAAGGGGAA
Organism: Scytalopus superciliaris; assembly: GCA_013400415.1. Taxonomy (NCBI): domain Eukaryota; kingdom Metazoa; phylum Chordata; class Aves; order Passeriformes; family Rhinocryptidae; genus Scytalopus; species Scytalopus superciliaris. Next base: position 459,021 of record VXBX01004059.1, read on the forward strand.
GAGTTGTGTGGGAGGCACATATCCTCTCACATAATGGCAGAGAGTCCATATTGCAGATATGTCTCTGTCAGGGCCCTTTTCACTGCTGGATTTACACTTCTAAAGAGCAGCCCGTTGCAGCAGTTTCTCTCCCACTCCATGATTCCCCGTGGCCCAGACTACAGCTGACTGTCTATAGGTCTGTCTGGCACAAGGGATCATGAAGCAGAACAGAAACTGTGGGGCCCAAAAGTAAAGCTGCGAGTGCATGACTTGTTTTCTGAAAATACATGGGACAGTGTGAAAGAAGTCAGACAAATGTCTCTTTCTCAGCGTTTAAGACTTGGCAGGTCTGCTAGCTGTAGATCTCAGCAGCCTATATAGCAACCTCTCTTTGCCATCCAAGTTCAGTCGATTATTCACTGCAAGGCAGCCAAAAAAAAAAAGAATGGTGATAGAGGGCAATGAAGTCATATTGCTCCCCCTCCAACAGATTTCAACTTGATCTCCCATATCCATATTTGGATTTCAATGGGACTCTCTACAAGTGCTGTGGATTCTGATATACAACTGCAAACAGGCTTTCCTACATTTAAATTTGCTGTGTAAAAAACAAAGGCAGCAGAAAGAGCTAATTTCATTCACTGAAATTTAAAAGACAAATATAACAACAACTACAGAAATTATAAAAATGATACAGTATTTCTGTTACATCTGGAGACTGGGGGATACAGGAATTCAATTGGACTGCCCACAGTATTTTTCAGTTTCTTCTCCAGGTACTTCTTTCTTGACAGTGCAATGCACCTGTTTTGATACTGTACCCTTGGAAGTTAATGGAGCCTGTGAATTTCCAGATGGCTATGGAAAAGAAGGCCGTGTAGTCAGCAAACCTCTATCCTGACAGTCTGTTGAGACTTTCTGTTGATCTCATATCCCGAGATATCAATTCACAATTCCTACATGATCTCTTATCTCATAATTTGTTTCTACCAGTTACTTGGTTTACACGACACCATTGGTGAATAATACCCCAAATCTATATCATTTAGATTTGTTTATATTAAAAAAATGATATGCTGCTAGAATTCCATCAACTGCATGAAAGTAGGAGGAGGGAATTTAGTAATTCTGAAACTACTCATTCTTTTGAGAAGTGAACATTTTTGAAGGTAGAAACAATGTTTTGATGGATGGAGGTGAGAGGGGAAAATCATTTTCCACAGAAGAATCTACACAAATGCTTGTGAATGAAAAAGTTCCACCTGAGCCTCCAACAGCTGCTGGACAGATAGTTCCAAGACCCACAAAACAGAAGAGAGAGAAAATAAGAAAAAATGTTTATTTGGTGGGAAGAAGGAGAATGAGAAAGGGAAGAGTAAATGTAGTCTATTGTCCAGTTTTCTCAATTCATGACATGAAAAAATAGAAAAAATTCTATTAATATTTCTCTCTGTTTTAATGTGCTGGTAGAAAGTCACCATGATATGTTCTCTCAGTATTGTCTAAAATCAGGCATCTGAATCCATCTTTGATCATTCACTAGTCTTAACCATTGTAATTCAGAGAATCCAACAATTATCCATCATTAGATTCAGTGCTGCACAAATCTTTGTGAAGACAAAGACTTAAGAACAACATGTGATCTGATTTTCTTCATTAGTAGGCACTCCCACATATTATGGATTTAGTAAAAGAGATGGGAATTGAGCCTTAAGGAAATCAGATGGGACATTTTGCAATTTCTTTTTTCAAACAAAATTCTAAAAATATTCTTTCCACTTTATCTGATCAAACAGGTGTTAAGGGCCAAAATTCTATTATGATTACTATCGTTCACTTTGTAAAGTCTGCAAAACACTTAGAAAATTATAAAGTACAAATGTTAACTATAATGTCCGCACCAAGTTCCCATTGCCTATCTAAGTTTCCTCCTGTGACTTCAGCAAGGTGTTGTTGTGTTTACCCTTACTTTCTGTGCTGTGCTGTTTTGTACTTTATATGCTTTGCTAAGAGAGCAGGAGGTATCATTACAGAAGTATCTGCATTTGAGTTGTGAGTGAAATGATTCCTGCCCTACTGTAAGAGCATATGCTGATGGTTCCTGCAGTTAGGAAAGCTAACAAGATTTAAAATTTCATTGTTTCCTTTTATAATGTGTGTGTGTGTCGGGGGGTGGTGGTGGTGGTGTTTTTTTTGTTTGGTTGTTTGGGGGCGGGGTGGGGGGGTTGTTGGATTTTTCTTTTTTTGTGGTAGACCTAAAACCTGGAGCAACTGCATTACTGGACTGGGGAATTGCCATTTATTTGTCCCAGTATAATACCCACTGTATATACATAACATGATGCAGTCATTAATTGTATGAATGCATACAATTTTCCCTCCTTTCAGTGAAAGGATACAGGCTTCATTCACCACAAAGGCAATACATAGAGTGGAACTGAGAATGAAGAAAATATCTGGCATTCTCTAACTTCAAAGTCCTTCACTTAGCAACCTATGAAGTGTCCTTTGAGCCTAGCTATTGTCTGTGTATGAGGTCATAACACTACATCAGACAAATCTGAAGTTGTAGTTAGTTTTTGAATATACAATAGTAGTATAGCTGGTTAATTATGAAACTTTGCTGTTGTCTTTCAGTGATCTCAGTGAACCCCATTTACAATACTTCTGTCACAAAGATTGCATTTTAAAATTCATACTGCTGTCATAGCCCAAACTTCCTAAATGTTGTTAGTAGTTCCTTAATTTTGGCCACTGCCTTCAGGGATCCAGTATCTGAAATATCTGCTAGCCTAACAGAAACACTAAAAAAAAAAAGGCTGAGCTATCTTGCCACTGCATGTGGTATGCAACTCAGGTATGAATATTTTACTTGATATTTGTTATCTTTTTCAATGGCTTAGAAACTTCAAGACAAGTCATCTAAATAATTCCAGTGTTACATTCCTATCTCAAGTCTTACATCTCTAATACCTATCACACTGAGGACTCAACAGCTTTCCATCTCTCCCTTCATCCAGACAAGATTTATTTATCTTTACTTCTCACCAAAAAAATCCTCCCCCCAAAATAGCAGTATGTCTGTTAAATATATATATATAATAAAAATAGCCTCTGTAGAAATCTAACATATTACATGTTGATATAATGCTGATCCAGACATTCATTAAAAAGAGCTTCCCCATCCACTTTCCATGTAAATGCTTGAAGATGGGGCCATCTTATTTGTCAAAAGACTTCCAAATCCATGCTGCACCACATGTGCATGTGTCTTTATCTTGCATTTCTGCTCTGACACTGACTTGAATTTGAATCAAATCAGTGAAACTATCACTCAGTGGCAGCAGAGTGACCTATGTGAAAATAATTTCAAATCTTCTCCCACAGCCAGGTTTAGAACCAACCACAGCATCAACATGACTTTTCAACAGCGTTCACCACTTTCACTGAGCTCTTTTAAATCCTGGGCTCTGCACACAAACATTTGCCTCACATACCCTACCCATAATTGTACCGACACATTTGCTGTTTGTCTCAGCTGAAAGCACTGAAGAGCATTTCAGCTGAATAAGTTACAGACACTTTGATGCCAGATCCTGTGGAACAGCTTGGTTCCTCTTCCCTTTGAATGACTCTGTCGGTGTTTAAGCAGAGAGATGTCAGTCTTTAGGTATCTCTGACATATTCAAGGGCACTTTAACTAAGATATTTATCAGTTAAACCAAAAAAACCTTGTCAAAATCCAAGCCTACCTACCTCCTCCATTTTGAAAGCTCGTGACTACCTTTGTGGACTTTAGTTGTCAAAGATGACTCTTCATTAACTTTTTTTGAGATTTGGATCAAGTCCTAAGTATATAAATCATGTCAAAAGATGGCACGATATATTTGATTTGTATCAGACACACATAAGGGGTCATAGCAGAAAACTTGCGGTTACCATTAATGAATCACATGAGTGTGTCTAAGATAGATAGATAGATAGATAGAACGTCAAACCTAGTCTGTAAATCAGTGGACACACCAGTTTTGAAATCCCTGACAATTGCATACATAGTTTCCATTGTCTGACTTTGTCCTTCTGATAAGAAATTGAGTAGAACTCCTGATGAGCTAAACAACTTTTAAACTGCTCCGAGGAAAGTAAACCAAAGTAGTTCTGGTGAAAGCAAATGGCCTGACAACACTAAATTCAGTGTAAGTGCTGCCCTGCTGGTTTTAGGTCTTTTTCCCTGCAGCTCAGACACTAACTTTACTCCTTTTCATTTACAGTATTGTAGTAGCTGCACAGATACCCCAGTTTGTTGTCTTCTGATGTAGACTGAAAAAAGAAATTTAATGTTTCAGTATATGAAAAACCCTCAACCAATGATGCATGTAAAATGCTGTTATGTTGACTGAGCAGCTGGGTTCTTTGATATGTATCCCAAATGTTTCAAGACTATGGCAACACCTTATATTACATTGTCTCTGAAGATCTGGGATTAGTCCCACCCGGTCATATCCCTAGCCTGGAGACCTCAGCCTTGAAGTACCTCTCATTACACAAAGAACATTAATGATTTTATGACCTAACGTTTTTTCCTTCATATAATTTAAGCAAGGTGCATAGGAAAACTGCTAACATCTGTTATCAATAGACTGTATTCAGGGACTTGGATTTATCACATGTGCTCTAACAGTACACATGGAGGTATTCCTAGTATCATACAGTTAACAGCAGTCATTTAAGCTACATACACAGATAAATACATCTAACTATCATTTGTACAGATGTAAATTAGTTTCAGAATAGTCCACAGAAAGAACACTAAAAAGAAACAATAGCCTCAACATTAAAAAAAGAAAGAAAGAAAAATTATATCTCCTTAATTATTTTATTGTCAATTTTATTTCCATCTGCCTGGCAATTACATTTTACACAACATGAGTGAACAGAGCGGGGGGCTTTTCTACTCTCAGCTTTCACAGGGCATATCAGTCTGAATTCATACCCCAAGCAGGTCAAGCACAATGGTGTAGGACAGTGATGCCTGAACAATGGGTTATGACCCCCAATTCAGGCCATGGCATTTATGAGATGGGACACAAATCTACCTGAAGTCCAGTAGCAGAAATAGTGTTTGCAACTGGCACTAAGGTAAGGAGACTAAAAGGCCAAAAGGTACTGAAGTCATCTATAACAGTGAAGTCATACCGTTCCTGAACCTCCTCTCTCTGATACTCATTCAACAGTTAAAAATGTAAGTGGTTTACCATCTGTAAACAGGACATAAACAGATTCTTAAACACAGGGATGATCATTGGCCTTGGCGTATTAATATTAAACTTTGGTTTTAGAAACACAACCAAATGCAAGAGAAAAATTATTTTTGTCTTTAAACCCTTTTGTGTAGCATTCCTTTCCATGAGAAAGTTTATTTACATATCTACTTATTTCTATAATAAGCCATGGAAACAAATTACCTGGTAATATTTTCAGTGCTGCAGAAAGTCAGGTGGGATCTTTAGATAAAGTTTTTCACTCATGCTAACACACTGTCAAAAGTAACTAAATATTTCTTGAAGTTTCCAACTGTTAAAAGACAAACCTTGCCATTTGGTGGAAAATCGTAAAAACTACTTTAGTTTATTTGGTACAGACATTACAGATACAGATTAAAAAAAATCCCCCAAGCCCCTGAAGATTTGGATAATTAACATGAAAAAACTTATAACTGCAAAATAACACGCTAAGAATTAGCATCTGGAAAGGTATTATGCTCTTTCTTATTTTAGCTGACATGGATAGTTTTTTTAAAGCTTGATTTCTGGATGTTGGCTATAAGCAAAAAAGAATAAAAAAATAAAAAAAAGCCCTGAATTGTTCTGCATGGTTGGTTTCTAGAGATGTCACCTAAGCATCAATAAGTGTCAGAGGAAATCAAAGGATTTCCATTTCAGAAAAACTGGCTCCAAAAAATTGTTCTCAATGCATAAACATGGTGAAGATGAGGTGACTTTCATAATTTCTTGATTCCAGGAACTTGTCAGGTGCTACAACAGTCTCAACCTAAACCCTATAAACTGAAGGATTCTCAGAGCTGCTACAAATGTACTGGCTGATAATCAGGGACTGTGAAGAAGTTCATCTAGAAACCAATGGAGCACATATGTTCTTTGGATATAGCCTGTGTGCATGCCCAATTTAAAGGTCTTTACTAACCTTAGTGTTAATTGTTCCCTGTACAATGACCGTTGCATTGTGCAAACATGGAACCCCTTTTCTTCTGAGGTTGAGTATGAAACATATTCTAAAGGTGCATCAAACAATTTTGTAGGAGCATCTGTGAATTTATACATAGTGACTGAGAAAAATAGTATTGCTATCTAGCCACTCCAGGCACCTATTCCTTCAGAGCTAAATTGAGTAACAATGGAAGTCAACATTTAAAAGATGCCTTTTATGGAATTCAAAAAAGGCAGGTCATTAATTTCTGAGCAGACATAGTAGCCTAGACCTAACATGCCAGCATAAAAACTCAGTGGTCTTAAGCCTACACATTAGAGATGCCATAAATACTTGGCAAGCATGTACATATGGATTTCAATGGGCGTATGTAATTTTCACCAGCTGAAGACTTGTCTCTCACATGTTCCTGTGGACAATGCACAGGGGCAGAGAACATGGATGCTTTGCTGGACTGGGAGGTGGCACAGGAAAAGGCTGCTCAACAGCAGAACTGACATTTGTAGGGAGAGGAAAAGCCTCTGGCTAACACAAGACAAGGTAGTGGCAGTGTAGGGGAGATGAAAAAAGCCCCATTCCCTTGGGACAAAAACAGGGTTCCTTCTGAGAATGCTTCTGGACTGCACAATGAGATACTTCTGCATTGATGAACATAACACATACTTATCAGGTATGGCAAAACATATGCCAACATAATTTTTAATCTTTCCTAGATGTCTGTCCCTTTACCTACAGTACCAAGATTCATAAATGATAAAGACAGAGAAATATCTCATTTATCTGCACATATTTATTAACACTAGGATTTGACCTTAGGCTATTGGCTGAAAACCTGTTTTTAATTTTTATTCAAGACAGATTCACACGACCACTACAGTGTGTTCTGCTCATTGATGTAGTCTTGGGGCATCTACATGGTTAACTGTCCCTCACTGCACATCAGTGGCATGCTAAGTTTTTCCTAACAATCTATGTGAATACATATAATTTCACCACCATATATGAAGCATGTCCAATAAAAGTAACACTGATGGGTACTTTAGCTTTACACTGCTTCACGACTTCATACAGGCTGGACCAAGGAGAAAGAGAATTTTATCATTAAAGCAACTATATATCCTCCAAGCCTTTCCCAACAGTGTACACCCATAGTCAAACCAGAGAAATCAAAACAAATTAAATCTGAAAGCTGATGAACAAGATCAAGAGTGAAAGAAAATAGGATGTTTGCCATATTAAGTATTTAAATATGCTCACCACGTCAGCCACATCACCCTGCAGCTGTTAGTAGGACTGAAAGCAAGGATGCTCAACTTTAAAAAAAACCCACAAGAACTTACAAAGATCAACACACCTCCCTGAGACTGCTGTGAAGCCCAGATTTCTGGGTTTGAGCTGACACTGATACACACTTGTGGGCATAGTTACATGGAATAGTTACATGGAATAGATCTTAAATCAAAATGCCACTTTCTTTTCACTGTTCTCCCTTCCCTCAGTCCCAGCAGTATTGACCACTGCTGAAAACAGCCTTGGGACCCAACATGCTGCAATTTCACTATCTTTTAATTCCTAAACCCCACCAGTTCCAAACCTTAGTCTTTTAGGTTTAAAATGAGGTAGATGTGGATGAGGCATCTCCACTGTCTTGATTCCAGGCATGCCAATATGCTATAATCCAGACAAAACAAAGCTTACATTACTGTGTTGCTCTTTAAAGGAAGCACAAAAAGCTTTGGCACTTTGGCAAATGATGAATCCTGTTGCAGCAGTTCTTAGAAGCCAGGTCAACAAGATCTGACATCTTAACATCTTAACTTAAACTGCTGATGGAGATAAGTGAGCTCAAAGTGAGAAATTAGGCGGACCAAGGCCTTGCAACTGCTTTCTGACAACTCTTTTGTGGGCACATAATTTAAAACATTTCAACAATTCACTTTTCTGTAAATGATCGCAATAAACACACAGATATTTAAAGTCAGCATATGGAAGACAGAAATATCCAAAGAAAGACACTCCTAGAGGCCAAGTCCTTTATATTAAAATGCCCTCATTCAATAAAGCAAAAAAGAGTACAATCTAGCAATCAAGTTTTCAGTCACATCTCTCCATCATTGATCAATACATTACTTTCTATGGTCTTTGAAAATATAACATTAAAGAATTTCTCAGCATTTAAATAGTAATTTAACATCTTTTGGGCATTTAATTAAATAAAAAAGGTAGAAAATAGTTATTTGCTACATAATATTGCAAACGCTGTTCATAGTATACACTTCAGTGATTCATGAACCCCATAATGCATTATAGAACAAACCTAACCAGTCCATTCACACAATTCTGCTGTCATCACATAAGAGCTTAGATTCACTTTCATTTACAGACCATTAAAAAAAAAATCTCTTAGTTCATGTTATAATCTCTGTTTCCATAACTTTCCATTTATCTGATTCTACAGTGGTGTAAATTACATTCATATCAGAGTCAGTGTACAATTTTATTTACCAGCTATAAAGTTGTTTTCTAGTAATGTGCACTACTACCTAAAAGAAGTACCTAAATTATACCCAAAATAACTTCAGTGTCTTCACTGATCATACACTAGCCAATCCAGTTAAAAATATGCTGTGACTACGTTTTGTCTTAAGTTTATCTAAATTATTCAAATTATTTATCAACAGCCTCCATCAGTGGACACAGTATGGTGGACATTACAGATACACACAGTCATTTGCACAGGCAGTGCAATGACATATGCAAAAGACATTTTCTTCTGTGATTTGTACATGCAATATGGATCACTTTCATATGCAAGTGACATTGTGCTAAAATTGAGCTTGTGCAATCACATACAGAACACTGCTGTTCTTCTTCACCACTAAAATGGCCTAATGGGGCCAAAACCAGATAGACGTACTCAACTGGAGAAGAGCCAGCAATGCTAAATCTACAGAACAGTCCCCAGTGCAGTCAAAATTAAAAACTGGCTGATCAGCCTACTATTGCCTTCTGACACCAGCAACTATCTTCTACCTACACCAGGGCTCATGTAGGAACAGCATCTGTGTCAAAATTACATAGGCAGATGTTTTGGGTTCACTCTGCTGTGTCTTAGTGACAGCTGAGAATCTAAGTCCTTTAGATAAAGTACCTTTATATGTTAAGGAGACCTCTCACAAACTGTAGCTAGTGCATCCCTAAATAAATTTTTAGGATCCACTTCTAAGGGAGGAAAGTTAAGTACCATTTTCAAACTAGTGTATGTACTGTTCATGTCACAGTCCTGTTGTACTGGAGGAAAGAGTTGCAGCTAACATAGCTAAAGGGGAATAATGATTACACAAAAACTACTTTTCTGGTCTCACTGTAATATCAGACTATAGCTACGGCCTGTACTGATTAATTTGCTACCTGAAGGGTCAAGATCTGTTCACCTTGCCTATGTGAGTAACCACAGTACACCCCTTCAGTGGGTGTATGCAAATGAACTAAGTAGAACTTGGTCTTTGAGCAGAATATAAAAGTATGTTTAAACAGTTCAGTATCACAGGCAGAGTAGCATGATAAAAGTAAGGAACCCCCTCTCTAACAAACAGAAAAGGTTCCTCTTCTGCTGTCAGGTGTGTAGATGGGTTGGATGGACATAGCTTTTCCAGACTGTACAACATGTTTCTATCAGGAAGAACCACATTGACACAAAATACTTAGAGATAGTCAACAAACTACAGATAAAATAATACATCCAGTCTCAGCCTCTGATACTGAACATGTACAAGTAGCTACAATGTCTCAAAAAATGTTATGTTGAATCACTGAGGAGTGGGGGTGGTGGAGAATAAAAGTAATTTTTTTTCAAGAATGAGTGCTTGACCTGTAAATTGGTTATAGGGGGAAAAAAAAAAAAAGGAAAAAAAAGAATTGAAGTGATTCAGAAGCTCACAACAGACTAGAAAAAGGGTTTCTGGCCAAAACTTTGTTTTAAAAAACTCAAGAGCCTTGAAGTTTTGATTATTGTTAGCTAAATACACATATACATGAATTAGTTGCAATAGTAGTGATGCTAGTGAGAATAAAATATCATGTATTAGACAGCATTAGTCTCTGAGCCTTCCTAACACCAAAAGAATATGCATATATCGCAGGGCCACTGAGATAAAGTAACACTCAGCCCTAGAGGGCACAGATTTCGTCTTTATGTAAATCAGTGCCTGTCACTGCATGCATGATTCACTGCTCAGAGTGTACTCTTCTGTGACGAATGAGTCCCGCTTAATTTGGCAGTGATTATGCGGGTTGCTGGCCCTCTAAACCCCTTTGAACTTGTAATTGCTGCTGGTTTAAATAATGAACATTAAGGGGAGGTGGATTCATAAAACTGTGGATAATTACAAATTTTTTTCTTTTTTCCTTTGTTGGTTTTTTTTTTTTTAAATGGAAATAAAAGGCTTCTGAGGCCACTGATAACTGTATCGTACCAAGGTGCTACCGAAATAAAACTGCAGTCTTGTTCAGTCTTGAGGAAGGAAAGGGAAGGGAAAGGAGAAGAGGGGAAAAGAGAGGGAGATCAGAATGCCTTGGATGCCAGTAGAAAAGGAGGAGCAATGGCATTCATGAATATTCATAGCTAGTCACATCTGTAGCAGGCTTGCTTTCCACCTTTTTTTCTTTGCAGTTCAACATGGACAAGAAGTGCTAACAAAAGAAGGTGATTGTGCAGTTCTATCAGGCTCTAGGTTTAGTCTTTACAGAGCATATGGGTGAACTTTTTTTTTCTAATTTTCAGACTACATTTTTTAAAAATTGTGAATGTCTTTAATCAAAGGAAGTGTTCCCTCTCCCTCCCCCCACCCATGCTGCTTTTTAAAAATTATGTTCCTGTAATTATGAATGTGAGGGAGTCAGTTGCCAAGGAAGCATGATGTGTAACATGCAGCAAATTTGTTTCTCCTCCCCTTTATGAGCACTTTACTAAATCCTCCAATATTCTTTGATCCGGTAAAATTTTGATTTGCGTGTGTAATGTATTGAAACAACGATGACAACAAAAATTGTTATTGAGGAGGGGAGAGAAACCAAAGTCAGCCAAGTCGGGCAGCTACTACCCAGAAACAACAAAGAATGAATGATAAATTTAGCAGCCTCATGTTCAATTTTCAAACAACACAGCAGAGATTTATAGCTTTGCTGCTCCCATGGTAAACGAAGCAGCACACAGAAAGTGTCTGGTTTTGATTTTGCTATGTTTTCCCTCTTTTTTGTTCTTTGCCTATTTGCAGTTTTTTTTTTTTTTCTTTTTTTTTTAACTCTACATTTTCTTTATCCTGGTGTGAGATGAATATCAAAGGCCTAGGCTGTTGGTAAGCCTCCAGCATACAAGGGCAGCTCAATGGGATGTTATTAGAACCTGCGTCACAACATGGCAGACTGTGATTAATAGCAACTGTATCACTGGTAGCAACTTCTCAACAACACCCTCCAGCAGCTCTGAAGGGGCCATGGGAAGAAGGGAGCAGAAAAAAAGGGGAAAAAACTGTCTCCAAGAACTAGATACTGAAGGTTTAGCTTTGCACATGATTAGGCTATGCCAAAACTGTGTGATTGCTTTCAACCAGGGCACAGTTACTTTATTTAAAATCACTCTACCAAATGTATGAGCTGATCAGTGTTTTATTTTGCCAGAATCAATCACGTGAAGAGCAGGATCAGAGCACTGGAGAACAGGGTACTGAAAAGACCTGGAATGGTGTTAGAGGTATAATCAGGGTTCCCTCCAAATGAAGAAGAAAAGATTTTCCCAACACTTCATGGAAATTTCTGAGTAAATTCGAGGGCTGCTAAATTTTTCCTGTTGCTACATGAAAGAAAGCAGGCTTAATTTAAAACCAAATGTAAACTGATATAACTGATATCCTTGTTCTCCTTTTTTTTTTTTTTTTTTTTTTTTTTCCCTAGTATGGTTTAGAAACTTAGGTCCACACACTAAGAAATGTGGAGCTTATTCAAATGTCCCATTCCATATCAGAAAGTATTCTAGCAAATGACCCCAATGAATAAAATAATCCAAAATTAAGCTCTTCCAACTCTAGCTCTGAATATATGGCTTGGTCCATAGCAGGCCTAAAAAGAGACTGTAGATGCATCAATGGCTCTAAAGCATTACAGTCTGGATATAAACTTCCAGCTCTGAAAGTCTTTAAACTTCTGCCCACCAGAAGCCTGGAGGACTTACTGAGGCTTCTAGGATTGTCCTATACTTGCATCATTTCTTGGCCTCATCACTACCCAGTGATGACCCTTATCTGGCTCAGTGGACCACTGAATAATAATAAAGCAGATTTTATTTAGTGAAAACCAGTATGAAAAGACTTGTTAAAATACTTTTAAAAGATTTAATGTTACCTGCTTCTTCTCAAAAAATCTTACTGCTGCTAAGTGGTGTTCATTTCCTTTAACAGCATTTAAAAATTGCTAATCATTCTGCCATCTTCTGTCTCTCAGATAGAAGAGGTGGAATGTTCACCTACAGATGTAAATTATTTTAGTAGTCTCAGTCACAAATTAGACTGTTGGCATAGGCTTTACACTGAAACAGCATGCAAAACTATTTTAAATGTATATAGTAGCACTGAAGCAGATTTAATCCATATCTGAGTGAGTGAAGCAGAAGAAGAGTAAGACCTGGAAAACTCACAGTAGGGTTGATTAGGAGAAAAATTATCATCAGGTGAAAAAAAGAAAAGAACAAGCAAACAAATTAATAGCTCTGCAAATTAGACAAAAAAGTTAGGAGTGAAGAAGAAGGCTGGGGAACACTGGCATATTATACTGTTTTCCCTCAGTAGTTAGAATGGCATAGTCCAACTGCTGTTGGACTGCTTTGCTGTTGGCCACTTGTCTATCAAATGTTTCTCTCATCCTTAATTGACACTGAGAGAACAAGGGTTATCCCATGCATCGAAGTCCAGAGGCAGATGAGCATGTACACAATGCTGAAAATCAACACCTGCTGAGCAATGAATAATAAATAATAAATCTTAACTACATTAAAAAGTACAAGCAACTTTTTATTTCTTTCCTAAAAACATACAACTTGCTCAACAAAGCATTGAAATATGCCGTATTTGTGTCAAAGATAGTAACACTCCCTTCAACCTGTTTATCTTTGAAGACCACAGTTAAGGAGGACAAACCGGTTTACAGTAAACACAAGTTACAAAAGAACTGCAATCACCATCTTTCTCCAACACTAATTTTCCTTATCTAAGAATCGTGCTTGATTAAAATTATGGGGCAATTAGCAGTTGAGTGAAGAGATTACTTTCTGTTGCAAAAAGACAACAACCTGTACAAGTTCTACAAATGAAGAATTTGGGCTCAGTTCTCAGCTGTGTCCAAGCATGAGGAAACCAAACTCTTCTGTTCTGATCTCAAGGCTGGGTGGGACTAGTTCAGTATGGAACAATGTTCAGTGCTAGCTCCCAGGTTTGTTGGAGCACTTCTGTTAGACCTTTCCCACATAGGAATCACCTCAGCACTTTCTTGACTGCCCGGGCACCCTCTTTCACTCAAAAATGAGGGCAGAAGGTGATAAGATGACAATCCATTTTTAACCGCACACAACCCACAACCTACCAATGTTGCCTCTGCTAAGAAATATGTGATGGTGGCCTTGCTATGTTATCCTCAGTGCTCCTTATAATGGTGCAATATTCATGCAGAGAAAGCCTCTGACTTCTTAGCCCGTTAAGACACAATTCCACATACTCAGATGAGTATTTTATTTTCCCGGTAAAAAAGACTAATTGAAGATGACATAGGAAAAATTGGCAAAGTGGAACAGAGCATCTATAGAATAGCTATCACAATTATCAAGTACCACAGACAGAGGAGAGTGAGTGAAGGAAGAAAAAGTTTTTTTCTTAACTTTTTACTGAGATTTAGCCAAATACGCCAAGATCTCTTAACAGTGTACATGGCATAATGAGAAACAGAGCCATCACCAAAAGCTCATCACTACAGATGAGAAACAGTATAGATCACATAGCCCTCTAGCAGAACTGCAACAAACAAGTGTGCTCTGAGTTGCCTGGGTAGGTGGAGGGACATAAAGCTATGGCAACGTGGCTCAGAAAGGTTGATGTCTTCAAAAATATGTCTTTTTCCATCAACCTCATGTCAGCATTTCCAACCACAGAAGTTTTTACGGTACTTGAGGATTTTAGGGTGGATAAATGAAGACTGATGAGAGAGCAGGAAAGATGTGGAAACTCTCAATTCTCTAAATTCTCATCTCCTGCACCTTTTGTTTTGCTGAGCAATGATAAGTAAACAGTACTCATGTTATTAAAACAATTTGGCAGGGGTCAAATTCTGATGACAAATGCATGGCCTGCATAAACACATTAGAGGACAGTTGGAATCAATCTGGAATATTGATGCTCTCTAAGATTGAGCTAAACCAAAATTATTATTTCTGCAAGGAACATGGGAAGACCCAGCATAAAGAAAAAGCTGTGACATGAAGCATTTATTTGGGTCAAGTACAACTTACTCCTGTCTTCTGTGTCCTCGGCTGTGATTTTCAGAAACAATCAAAACAAAAATGACAAAACCCAAAAACCACAATGAGCAAACAGCAGCTTTTAAGTGCTGTGGGAACAGAGATGTTTGTTTAAGTAACCACTGTTTAAAAAATGCATACATAGTAACACCAAAATAAACAGCTTGCGATGTTGTTTATTTTAAGATACACAATAGTAATGTAAAGTGCTGCATGCACTGAATTCAGGGTGTACTAACATTATTTACAGTTCTGAAGAGCAGTAGGAAAACTAAGTTCCATGCCAGAAGACTCCTTGTTTGGAGAGCAAAGGTCAGTGCTCACTGCTTTTGCAGCTAGGAGGATTCCAACATTCAGCTGTGGAAAGCTCCTGCTCTCATTTCTCAAGCAGGTAACTCCTGAAGTACATACAAAAATCCTACAAAAGACATTTTGTGCCAATGTGTCGTGGGTTTGACCTTGGCAAAATGCCAAACTCCCCACACCCACAACCCCCNCAGCAACAGGGAGTCCTCCCCACCACACCGCACGGAGAGAGGGAGGGCCAGAGAGCAAAGATACCTGCCCCACTAGATTTATACTCGACGTCAGATGATATGAAATACCTCTTTGGTCGCTTAAGTCAGGTGATACTTGACCCTCTAAATCTATGGAGAGCCCCATGGCCCAAAAAACCTGGGGCCTGCTAAATTTGGTTTCAGGCCTAACCAAACTAAGTCCTTAATCTAAGTTTTGGGGGTTTATCAAACCCATCACACAATGGAATCTTTAAAATGGGTAAAAAAGCCCATTCCTGTGAAATATAAATAAGAAGGAGAAAAAGAGATCTTTGTCCTGTTGCTTCACTTCTTTAAAAACCTTGCAAACATGCCTGACTCACTAGCTCTATGTTGAGCCAGACAGAAAAAAATACCCAAAAGGAGAACACTAACCAAACTAAGCAGTGGTGTATTGAGTAGTGACTGACTTACTGAACAGATTTATGTCCCTATGTGTCTGAATTGCATTTGATTCTCTGCTAACAAAAAATGACATTGACTTCAATCCATAATAGAAGTTTGTGCTATTTTTCTTCATCGAGTCAGCCTAGCTATAGGCTAGAAAACTGGACTCTCTTTTCTGGCCACACCATCATCTATTTATTATTGTAATTGCATAGATTTACTATTGTAATTGCAACATTGCAACATTAGTGTTACGGTATAATCCTTGTGACTGCCAATAAATGAGCCAGAAAGACTCCTACTTGAATCTCAGATCCCAGGCTGAAATTCTAATTCTGGCAATGAGAAAGGAAAAAAAAGAAAAAAAAAAAAAAAGGAAAAGAAAAAAAAGAAAATAGAGAAATTTTGCTGCCATGCAAATGGAGCTCATTTGATCTGGAAGTCATTCAGACAAACATGGAACCCTACAGTACCCTACAGTTACATGACTATAAAGTAATGTTCAAGAGAGTAATGTTTCATTTTAAATTCAAACTACAATCTCTTTCTTCTTGATACTTTTGAGGAAAGCTGTGTGTGAAATTCAGCCGTTTGAGTCAGCAGGTGCTCAGTCAATATTTTCTTGAGGTCATTCTGCCTCTCTGAGGGCCCAAGCTTTGTTTTCAGTCCTGGAGACAAATTGCCAGAAATGCCTCTAAGTGAAAAACAGGTGAAAAAGCCATATTTTTCACCTGTTTCAGCATTCAAACTTCTGTGTAAATCCTTAATCAACCTCATTTTACATTAAATTTGCATTGGAAATCAACATGGATTTTGGATGCTCAAACAACTTCTAGTGTTTTGGGTTGATGTTTCGTAGAGATGTTGAAGCAGATGTTAGAAATACCGGGGAACATTAAGATGGGTAGAGGCTGATTTCAGACCTGTACCTTACCCAGATATTGGTGAAACATCACATGCTGTGAATGGAGAGCAGTGTATGTATCATGACAGTCTCTGCCTCTGAATATTTGACAGGGAAATGTTTTTGACATAAGGTCCTCAATACAAATTCACTTCCTTTTTCAGTTTGACAGAGCCCAAGCCTGGCTGACCTTCAGCATCCACTCCCACTGCCTGAAGGGATAGTAATTAAATATTTCTCTTAAGCTTAATTCTTCAATTTGTGTCTCAAGCCCAGTTCTTGTTTGAATTTGCAAGTTAATTTTGCAATAATTTTTCCACTGGCAGATAAATGAAATATCATGATGGAAGTTGAAACACATATAACAAATACTTAAAACTGAAGGAAGCCAAATTTGGGAAGGTTTCCTACTGAAAACAGCTCTAATTTCAAGAAGCTTTTCAGTTTTAATCATTAATAAGAAAACATGAAAATATGAGAAAATCTTCAGGCAACACTACTTTAGTGCAAGCCCAGGAATGCAAGATGTTTCTCAGCAGTATACTTTCAAATTTTTTTTGGAGTCTAGTTTTAAAAGTCTGAAGCAAAGGCTGATTTTCCTGAAGTCTCAACAACTAGGGCTTGGTTGTTGAATTCCATTATTCCTGCAAGACATTTTGTTCGTCTTCAGTAATTTCTCCTTTTATTTCTTTGTAGCCTGTGCTTATTCACCGCTTCAGTATATGCATTATCTGTCTAGGGCTACATCTTGGGATGGGTGGAGAGAGCACTGGAGATAACAATACAGCTCTCATTTATCTCATCTGCTTTCAGCTTCTGTTACCCTTTTTTGGGAATAAGGGCCCTGATAGTCCAGGCTCTCCAAACATCCTTCTGTATCTTTTTCAGACTCTTACCAGACTAGCCTCAGGCTAGTTTCATAATCATCAAGGAAAAAAACAAAAAACCAGTCCTGATGTTCAGCATGAGATCATAACACGGTGATCTCACTCTGAACATTACCTTTCACTACAGCAGCTCTATTGACTTCTTTGCTTAGAACAGTTTGAATTTCCCACCAGCTCCATTGTGTGATATTTGGCCTCTTTTAGGCAAGATACTTTTTCACAGAGTGAGCCTACAGGGCACTGAGTAGAAAGCTCATGAGTCCCCAGGTCTTGTTTGAAAGAGTTTTCAGTCTCAGCAAGAAGTTTGCTGCAGTGCTTGTTCGGGAGGCAGTAGAGCATGTTAGAGCACTACTGAGTTGGAGAGTGCAGTATTGTATCTTTTCAGCTGGGGCTTTGAACAGGATTCAGACCCCAGGAGCTAAATTCTTGATAGTTTCACAGTTCTACAGTTATGTTTATTTGTACCAATTCTGGCAAAACACCACAGTCTTGTTCATTTGTAGACATTTTATTCTCCTGCTGCACATATAGTTTTGTGCTGGTTCATAGTGGGATTTAATCTCCTTTGCAAGCATTATTGCTTTCTAAATGGACAGCTTTCAGGGAAGAAAAAGGACAGAAAGTGGCAAGAGCTTCTTTTCTCTGAAGGTTGTTTGCATCCAAGAGCATTGTGGGATACAAGTTCGTAAGAGCCAGGACAGCTACGGTTAATTACAGAAGTAAATTGTCTGCAAATGCCTAGGTTAGATATGCACTAAGTATTGGGATTTTTTTGGTCTGAGGAGTGTTTGCTTGGCAGTTCATGGCCACCATACAACACATGCATACAAAGTAGGCCATTTAAAATTGAGATGTTAAGTGGGCATATTATGTGGAACAAGGTGGACTACTTAGGATTGCCATAAAATTCTGTGGCTCAACCCACCATCCACAGAGAAGTTCATGCCAACTCAGGGAGCACCTCTCTTTCCTAAGAGATGTTAGTTCATGCAGTAAAGTGTCCATGTGTAACTGGAAGAAATCAAATCAAAAACAGACAAGACCAAGTAACACAACTCTTGGATTAGTCGACCAAAAGAGCAAAGGAGGGTGGAAGGGAGAAGTCAAATTAAATATTGATTAAATAAATTAAATTATTTTCTCTCTTTTGGCTGTTGAGAACAATTAACCTGTTTTCACATATGTTTCCATTTAATTTCCTACTTTATATTTGAAAGAGATCATCAGAATATCCCTTTGCAGTTGAAACTAAAGCACTCTTTAAACATTTAGGTTTTGAAGTGATACTTCAAATTAACCAACTTTCCTTGCAATTTACATATCCACCATTCCTATGCACCATTCCCTTGCTGACTCCTCCCAAATATACAAATCACTTTACTGACCACATAATGCTCCTTATTCCTGTTGTTATCACACATATCATGACCTTTCTCACAATTCACATTCTCCATTCCTGAATAACCCATTTGTGGACTATCAAAACAGCTGTCAGCTATCTGCATATGCTCCTCAGTAGTCAGTGACCTTCCCAATGTGAATCGGGAACTTCCCAATAGACTTTCTGCCCCTTATTCTTCACTGTAGGTCATCGTCCTGCTTCCTGTTTCTTCATTCAAGCACAAGTGGGATGCACCTGGCTGAATCAAAAAAGGCAGCAGAAGTATCAGGACTGGCTGGAAAGCTGCCGAAGTCCAATTTCACATCAGGAAACTCCCTGGACTGTTGAGGAGGGGACTATCCACTAGCAACTTCTTGAAATACAAAGATGCACTTGTTAATATTGTTATGCTCCCTTTATTCTCACTATGGCCCATGGGCCAGCAGTTGATGCCCAAGGTTCTTTCTCTTGCTCCTTTCTGGGAAAGATATTTGATACCATTTACATGCAGCAATCACCACTTCAGGTCACCAGCAAGAAAGGGACCTGACGAACAAAACTTACACAAGCCCTAGGCACTTGAGCTAAAGTAGCTTGCAGAAATCATGTGCTAGCATCTTCAGTGTAGACCAGCAAGAATGTAACACTCTTAATTTTATATTAAATGCTCCCTCATACAGAGAAAATTGTCCTGAACTTTGGAAGTCTACAGAAGTTCAAGTATTTGTACAAGTATTTCATGACTGTCACACTTTTTCAGCAGCTGGATAAAACCACAACAGAAATTTAATTATCTGTAATTCAGCTGATGCAAATTATAAGACACAGGTCTCATGCCGTGCTTTTCATCTGTAAATATCAAAAGCAGTCCAAAGAGCAGCCACAATCATTATGCCATACTGTTTAAACAGGGAAACTAAGGCACATTGTCTTGTCATGGTCACAGCTGGAAAGAGACCTGAAAGCTCCCCAGGCCTGCCAGAGCTCCCGCGTGCTAAAGGATCCTGGGCCCAGGAGTGAAGGTTCAATCACAATGTGACAAACAGCTGAGCACTAAAGACATCTGCCTTTCTATCATAAAATAGGGGACCATTTCAAGAGTTGCTAAGAGCATAATTTGTGGATAAAGTAGTTATAGTGTTTAACACTTATTAAGATGCAAAATTGTGTTTGCATTTGTCTATCCTCTGTTATGATTTCACTACATATTTTCTGGCTTTTTCAAAGGAATCAGAGTTCCACTGGAATTAATGGCAGGAGGACTGAGAGATACACACTTTTAGGCACTATTCTGAGAATTATCTGCAAATATTTGAAAAGAAAGAAACCAAACCTGCATTTTTTAACTTGTCTAGGAGGAAAGACAGCTGCTGTTATAAAGATCCATGCATGTTTATAGAATATCAACTAACAATACAGTTTACATCGTCTTTGGAGTTTCTTTAATTGACATAACAAGCTTCAAAGTAGTCTAGATTAGGTCATGATCTTATAAAAACCTACTCCTTTTATATAGTTAGTACATATTAAGAAAGTGAGTAGGAGCTTTCTGATTGCTATGTGATTTAGTTAGGTACTATTTCCACAGTGTCCACACTTTAGAATATTAAGCTGCCACTTAGAAATGACCAAATGAGAGCTTGATCATGATGACAGCCAAATTTCTATAGCATTAAACAAATTGGTATACGCAGATTTTTTTCAAACACTAAACTATTTGTGGCTGTTTACTGGGCTACTCAGATTTCTTGTCCTGAGATTGTAAGAATATGTCATGAGTTGTTAAACATTTTACGGACATAAGTAGTCGCCTGCTACAAGTAAAATACACGTCTTGATCTGCCATCATAGAAAGGTACAACCAAGATTTAAAATATCTTTATGGCATTATACCATGAGTTGACAACCTATCATGCAGTATTAGACAAAACAATGGAAATTAGTTTTGGAATATTTGGCGCTAGCACTTAAAAATGAAAAATAACAAATGTAGACACATGAGAACTGTACTGCCATTGTGTTTAAAGACAATAATAAATTGTTAAAGATGCCAATGATTGCTTTAGATACTACAAATGACTGCTGTCAATCAACTCTAAAATACGTAATGCATGGTATTCTAAGTATTCTAACTCAAGGCAAACTCCACAACACTACGAGTAATATTTTCTGCCATAAACTACTGTCTTCATTAGGCAACAATAAGGATTGACAACTCCATTTCTTTGCAATTGTGGAACTGTTGGCAGAAACACTCTACTTTGTCTTTTTTTTTTCCACATAATTCTGATTTTACCAAAAACTTCCTTGAAACCGATTATCCTGCTCATAGATCTTGAAAGAAAGGTCTTAAACATATCCTGAGGCAAAACTGAGAGGCAGTATCACTTTGCACAAACAGCAGCAATTGCTTTCCCCCTCAAAATATATTTTATATCTATATATAATCATGTGTGCACACTACAGAGAAAGGAAAGACTGTGAGGTTTCTGGTGACAACAGTTTTAGGTAGTGGAACTTACAGACACTCTGAAGAATTCTCTCCTCTTTTTGACTGTGATCTTGATCTTCAAAGGCTGCAGTTCACAAAATTTATTAGTGCAATGTTTTTGTAGTGTTTAAACACTATTTATATTTGCATATGTTTTGGTTAAATTACCTCTTGTCTTATGAGCCTCAAAGCCACAAATCTATATAAATGAATTCTTGTCACTACTACTTCCTTGTTTCAATTACTTTTAGTGATGTCTTGGGATTTTTATATATCTGTAGACTTTAATATTTTATATATTTGTAGATTTTTATAAGCTGTATAGTTTCTCACACCTGAGGTAGCAGCTAACAGTTTCTAATGGTTTTTCATGGTTTGTGCCACATTGCTGAATTTCTGTTTAACAGTGTTTTTAATGGACAGCATTGCAGCAAGTACATCTTGTTTGGGACACGTGCACCTGGACTGCAATAACGAGACATACTGTAGTCAGAAAAAGATAGCAGACCCCGAACCCTTGGAGGTGCTCCAGCAGGGCAGTTCTGAGGGTGGTGCCAGGGGCTAAAGGTTTTTGGGTTGGATGTGCCCATTAGATATGATAACTAAGTAGTGTTATGAATTTGTAAGAACCCTGTGTGTGCACCTATATACTTCGTGCACTTGAAAACTTTCATTAAAGAACTGCTCTCTACCTATACTAATCCTGTCTTGAAACTTTTTCCCCTCAATTTTAGGTAACATTAGGAATTCATTACTTGGACTTTGGTATTCCCTCTTCTTTTCTTTTCACTTACTTCCTATATTGACTCTGCAAAGCTTTGTAATCTGACAATAACAACCAGAATAAAACAGTGGTTGATCCTATCTTTTGCTAGGCCACATGCAGCTTACTCAGTCAAGTCTTTTTAATCAAGCCTTAGCTAAAATCATGCACATGTTTTTCGTTATACTCTCTTCTCAGGAATTCCCTGTTTGAAAATGGCAGGTAAAATATTAAATTGGGAAGTAACATCTAGGCATGTTATCTGATGGTTTGGCAGCAGCTGACCTCATATGTCACATGTATGAAATTCACCTTGCTGTAGTCCTGCCACATTGTGTGGCCTGTTGGATGAGGAGGAGGCAAAAACAGGCAGGATGGTGTAAAGACAAAAAACAAGGAGAGGCAAAGATAAAGCATAACTAGCTAATATCAGACAGGGTAGTGTGAAAAACTATTGGTAGCAGGCCTAGAAGAGGAATCATTAGGTAGACTCAAGAGCTTAAATTGTTCTAGTAGCACCATTAAAAGATTTACTGCACACCCTCAACCTGCCAGGGATTTGGTGAGGGAAAGGGGAGGAAGGGGATGGGAGAGCCAGAGGCGAAGGGTGGTGATTCGTTTACTTGTCCCTTACAGGATTCACAATTTGGGGATTCTTTGGTGAGGTGTATGTTTGTGCGCATGCGTGTGTGTGTGTGTGTGTGTGTGTGTGTGTGTGAAATTCACCCTATATATAACTCGGAATCTTATGAGATAACAACTCAGTGACACTGCAAATCCAGTATTTCTCAGCATGCTATTTTTGAAGCTGAAACACACAACATATTTTGATCTCCAAAGAAGTACAATAAAGATCCCCCCTTCAAAATAAAACAAGAAGTAAAAAAAACCCCAACTGAATGCACATGTAATAATTTCCAGGCGGGCTTCCTGTGATTGTATCTGATTATTTAAATTTTGGACTGTCTCTTTAATTTGAGGAGCAGAGAGAGAAGCGACAGATGGCAGACAGAATTGACTTATGTCCTCTATTCTTCTAAAGAAGAAGGGGGAGCGCAGAAAGTTTGATCGAGGCAAAAGCTACAGTACATAGGCCTGGCTATAACTATCTAATAGGTCTTTTGATGGATCAGTTCGGAATATTTAAGTTTTTTTTTCTCCCCCAGACAGGCTTTGTAACAAACCCACAGTCCTGGAGGTTGCCATGGGTGACGAGAGCGCTGACATCCAGTCCCAACTACAAATAAGCACATGACAAATGGGCCCAGAGCCTTTGGACAGCCCTGAACCCTGGTGACCCCCTAAAAAACCCAGCCTCCTCATACCCATGCCCCCCAAAAAAAGCATTACTGAGAATATGTTTTAAAATCGAAAGCTTGCACTTAATTGGAAACACTGCCATGTAACCAAAATGCTTAGGACAGCATGTACAAGTAAAAATAAATCATGCAGCATTGTTATTTAATGTGCTGTGACATCATTTCCTGAAATTAAACAGAGATGACACAGATTCAGACAGTCCCTGCTAAGGTTCAGTTCAAACAATTCACAGATGTTTTCCTCCAGCCAGCAGAAAACAATGCGGAGCTTAAAGCACTCCTCTCCCACTCCCACTCTCCTGCTCTCTGTCCTCAGCCTTTTTGCTGGTACAAGGAGATATGGCAGTTTTATAATACACACTCCCGCAAAAATATTCTTTTTTTAATTTAATTACTCAGGCTGTTATACTAAATAGATGGATCATTGTGTCACAAAAGCATCAATTTTTCAGAAGAAATAACAGATGTCTATGTAACAATGATTAGATTAACCACTCCCAGACAAAGCTAGCTTTTGAGGCCCACACACCCCATGACCCCGGGTTCCCTCTTCTGTAGGGGGTGGATGTAGAAATGTCAGATCTAATCTCAGATTCCATTTTTAAAACAAACAAAGCCCCACCCCCACCCCATTTCAGCTCTTTTCTTTTAAGATTGTAGCATTTAAAAGGTATGTGAGTGTTTGGTCTCTTACTAAATCTTCAGGACAGATTTCATGGTTGAGGACTAGGATCACTTGGAGGATGAAACCTTTCAGCCTGGGATCAGAAGTGCCATTTTGAGAAAGATTTCCAGTTTTACTCTGCCCAGGCTGGTGACACTGCTGTGCAGGCAGGCAAGACAGTAGAGGGATGCTGGTGACATTAGGCAGGGCTGCTCTACACCAGCAGTAAAAACAAACACTAAGAGCCACCACAAGCTCTTCTGGTGAGAGACCAGAGACCAGGGCAACTGTGGGGTACAAAAGAGGCACAGCTCCATCACCTTGAGAACCACAGGAACACAGGTCATGGCAGTTTAACATTCAGGTACTGATTTTTCTTTAGCACTAGGGTGAAATCATTTAACCTCTCCTCACAAAGTTTACCCAGATGAAAAATGAGCACAGTATTATTTTGTAGGACATGCTTCCAACAGGGTGGTGTTTGTACAGAGTGGTCTGTTCATTCTACACCAGCAGGCAAGTAGCTGAAAACTCAGCACACAGTCAGCCCTGCCTAAAAGCAGACCTGGAATAAAATTGTAACTTAGGGTCCTTCAGCTCTTTGACTATGTGGTGCACTGAGGTGGAAATAGCAGCCATGTGAACACACATGCAGGTACTTTTACAGGAGAATCAGAGGACATTGTCCATCTCCTCTGTGTGCATCCAGAGACTATAGCATGTTACAAATCAATCCAACACATGTACTAAAATTCACCAAAATGATTTCACATTCCTGTATTTTTCTGGAGCATCCCAGCCATTTTCTAACCCTTTTAATGGGTCAGAAGTCTGTTGTATTTTTGGGTTTGGTTTTGTTTTTTTTTAAGTAGAGCAGAAACAGCAATGTGAAGAATCCTTCTTCCAGATCACATCTCAGAGAAAAGCTGTTCTTCTACAGTTTTATATGAAAGTAAGCTGTTCAGTGTGGAGTGCAACAGCCAGCTATGTTCCTAACCTTGCTTTAGGGTATTATTCCTGAAATCACAGTATAGGAGGAGATATTTTTGAAGGTGGGATGGATTCAACTTCTTTGAACATTTGCTCCAAGATTGGCTTTGGTTGATGACATTCATCTCTAGAATCAAGTCTAATGAATAAATAAAATAGCTGCCCTGTATAAAAGGCTTGATAAACCATTCATCAAAATATGATAGATTCACATTATATTCTCAGATACACCCACATAAATACAGAAAAAATTACATCTGTTTCAGTAAGACTATTCATATTATCCAATCTGGACACCTGAATATGACAAGCTAAGAAAATTAATTCAGGTAAGTACAAAAGCTGTGGCTGGTTCATTTTAACACTTTCCAGGAGAGCTTACTCTAGACTGATAATGAAGCAGATGAAACCAAAGTCAATGCTACAATGGACTGTGTAAAGTGCAAGATTTTCAGCCAGAAAATTGTGGAAATCAGGCTAAAATGACACAGTCTAACACTAGGAGACAAAACTTCAGCTAGCAAAAAGTAGGAAAAAAAACAACCCAGCTCAACTCCACTGACTTCAGGGGAGACATCCTCAATACCATCATCTGGGAATCGGGCACTGCCATAAAAATGTTTAGTTTGCAGGCTACTATTGTTAAATCTAGTACTTTTAGTTAAGGTACATGACTTCTTACAGACTGTAACAAAAGAAACTACCAAAACAGAATTTTAACAATGGACATCACTCCAGGAAAGTGTCAAAGAATAAACCAGCTCTGTAAAAGAAGGTGAAAAAACGCTGAATGTAACAAAATTGTAGTCCTTGGCACACTATGCTGTAGAAATGGATGAACTATGAGAAGTACAAGTCCACAGAGTGGTATAATTACTTCCTTTATAACTTTCCTCTCCTCTGATTATGTATGTATATTTTAAAGGTCCTCCATCCTTCAAAAGGGCATGGGAGGGAGGGGACTGGCCCTGTATAGTTTCTGGCAAGAAATCCTAATCTCAACATCAGCATAAGCTGGAGGTGTCTATACATTTGAGCACTTCCTGTTTTCACTTTGTAATCAAATATGTTCTTTGCAGGGCAAATAGGGAAGCACTTGAGGGAGGAAAGCAGAGATGTCTGAGAGGCTAATTGAGTGTACTAAGGACTCCTTGGAATAGAGGAAAAGGAGTGATGCTATGAATAAACTCTCGACTTGGGTCAAATTTCTTGCTTTTTCTTTTCTTTAACCACCTTTGAACTCAAATAAAAACAGCCTTAATTTCAGGTTTACCTTTCTGATGTCGTAATCTTTATGTACTATTGAAAAGCTTATACTACCAAACTAGGATTTCCTCTACTTTCTTAAACACTGGATATTATCCAGAAAAAGCATACACATTTCTAACCAATTCATCCTCAAATCTTTCATCTTCCGGTACTGTTGTAATTCCAAACGTAAGACAGAGCTCAGTAAGTGAACAAGAACATGACAGAAGCTCCTTCTCCTTGCATTTGATTTCCAACAATAAAAACGTGCATGTGTATCCTATTTCAAATATAATTAAAGTTACTGCAAAACGTAAGCTGTGATAGGGGTTAGAAATTGTTTTGAAAGACGCAGCCTGTCAGACACATTCATTCTACATCAGAGTTCAAGTGCCTGTCTCTTCAAAGAAGCCACTTAGGCCATTCAATTTTTAAAATCAACTGCCTTAACAGTTTGCAAACTGATTGAATAAAGGAAAAAAAATAGCATTTTATTTAAAATAATAAGTAAATACAATTAGTCAGAACCGAGTTACTCTCTTGAAATTTGACAGTCTAAAGCACTTTCAGGTTTAATCCATGCCATAAGAGATGGACTGCCTGCCACTGCCTCTCCTTCCAGGGAAACCAGAGGTTAATGATTTTTGTCATATTGAGACTAACAGCTAACAATTGCTACAGTTGGCCTTTAGTATTTTATTTGTCCTTTTGAGGTATTCAGAATAGGTGACAATGGCTTGCAGTTGAGAACATATGTAGAGAGACCCCTGTGGCTTATGGAAAAGTTGCTCCATGCTGGTTGGGTGTTTGTAAAAAAAATACATCCAGAGCTCTTTTATGTTCCTCTCCTTAATGAATGCATGAATGTCAAAATGTACCAATGACCCATTCAGGGGGCAAAGCCTAAGCAGCTCCTTCTTTAAGAACACATCCTGAGACACAAAATACATTTGCTTAACAAATTAAAATAATGAGATAATTCAATTAGTTTCTTTAAAAAAAAAAAAGGGGGGGGGAGAGAGAAAAAAGGGTACATCAGGGGATTATTGTAATACAAGAACAGGTCATACAGCACAAAGGAGGAACAAACCAATTTGAAATAAGGTTAGACTAGTAATGAAGGAATGTACGTTGAATCATGGACCACCATTGTAAAGATATTTACTTGAAACAATAAAATTGTACATCACAGATTCCCCCATTGTGGCTCAGCCAGCATTGCATTTTGAATGGACAAGCTAATTTGAGAACAAGTGTGAGATCTTTGAAAGAAAGGAGTTCTCTTCCTTCCCTGCATGTGTTTATGGCAAGAATTTTTCTGAATTTACATTGCACTGGTCAGGGGTCTCCATTATCAGTTTGCAGGTCTGAGAATTACAGCACAATAAATCTTTCAACACCTGCAAACTCATTAAAACCTGGATGGTAAAAGGTTTGGGGCTTTTTCATGTTCATTTAATCTGATTTCTTTGAGGCCATCCTCACCAGTGATGGCAAATTTCCTTAATTCATGCAGGACGGAGAGGGTCAGGAGAGAGAATAGAAACAAGGAAAAGGGATTTCAAAAAGCCAGGAGGACTTTTCTCAAGACAAGCAAGAGGCAGTTGACTGTTTAATAAGCAAGTGTCAAACACTTTCAAGGAGCACATAAAAAAGGCAGGGGAAAAAAACAAAAGATACCACAAATTTCATAAGGGGAAATGGAGTTAACACAGAGATGTCTCCAAACCAAACTTATTTATTTGTGGCCCTGCTTTTTGCTGTCTGCCTGTACTACTCCTCTAAAGATACCCTACAGCTAAATGTAAAACTCTCAACTCACACTCACTCGACTTCCAAATTAAAAACATTTTACAGGTTAGTAAATCTCCAGCTGAGGTGATGTAGCAAAGAACAGCTGTGAAGTAATTTTGATAATGATGAGAATAATAAGCACATGGCAAGGTTCAGGGCTTTGCTGTTGCAGCTTCAGTGCTCCTGAATAGATAAAAGTGATTAAATACTCCTGATTATCCCTGACCAATATGTAATGGATTTACAGCCCTTTCAATTAGTCAGTATTTGCTTAGGACTCATTATTTTGTCTTTGGTTAAGTAATCAGCCCAGAGACTCATGTTCTGTCTAATTCCTCTGAGCCAAGTGGGTACAGGGCACCTGACCTTTGAAATGGCCATAGCTAGGAGGCAGGAATAACCACTACTCCAGCAGAGACACTGGCTATTCCAGCTAATCCTGACCCCACAGGCCAGATCAATGCACCTTAGTTTGCTACTAATGTCCTTACATCAAAATGATGGTTTAGAAATGTGAATCTATCACTCCCCCCTTTAGCTGTGCTGCTAGCAGAGCAGCTCAATATCCCTATCATAAATAGATCGGGTCCTGAAATCATTATACTATAACCAACATCAGCTACCATGAAAATCTATAAAACTTTGGTAGAAGAAGAGGTAGTTAATTACAGTTAGCTTTTTAAGCCTTATCAAGTGAGAAACAATTTTAAAGTGAGAGAAAGAAGAAAATCAATTGATAATTTTACCAGTTTCCATTGTTTCTCACATGAAGTAAACTACAGTGATACTAGGTTTTCTGTGGAACCATGTTTTGATGCCTAAGTGAAGCTATAATGTCAACAGAACACTAACACATAAACCCAAGACCAAGCAGGAGGATAAAGACAGCTCATGGAGAGCATTGCTGTTTCACGTATTTAATCTCTCTCCCCCAAATGTGAATATGGCTAATTTTTAACGTTAATGGACATGAAGAGAAGCTAAAAAGGTGCTTATTCGCTCTGTTACACAACTGAAAAATTAGGAAATCTGTAAGCCTTCCATTTTTCTCACAAAAAAGTAACAATGATGAGTTTGCAAGCTGCTGCTTTGACTCTCTAACATCCACAGTGTATGTCAGCACACACAGACTGGGGCTCCCTCTTTCACCACACACATATGAAGTTTGTATAAACAGAGGCCAGCAATAAAGAATCCAGAAGGCAGAGCTTTATATGTGCTAAAGCAAGAACCCTCCCCACCACCACTTTTGTTGTCTGTAGGAAGATTTTGAACAGTTAAAAGCCAAAAACAGTTACTTCATGTATAGGTGGTATTCCATGCTAAGGCGTTGTACTCTCTCTTTTTCTCTCTATAGGCATGTGTATGTGTATATATACACACACATATACAGGTTTCTTTGAGATTTGTCATGATTCCAAGACCCAAGAAAAAAAATCTAAAAGAAAAAAAAAAAAGGCAACAAAAACTGAGCCCTAGTAATTGTCAAAAAATTATGGGGACAATTGATTTCTAGTAATGATGAATAAACCTCATTAGGCATATGAATAGAAATCTATTTTGGTTTTGGGCACCACTTACTGTGAGATGCTGGAAAAGCCATGCTCTCATGATATTTGTTGCTACTTTGGGGAAAATGCCTCTTTTCTTCTGACGCTTTTTGTCCTTGTCTGGGTCATCGTCATCTCCTGTACCAGGTGAGGCTACACTGTTGTCTAAACCATCTCCTATAACAAAGAGAGAAACAGGAAAGAGGAGATGTTTAATGAACAAAATATAGAAGCCAAAAAGTATCATTAATTATCAAGGCACTACCACCGTTTAGTTTTTTTTATTTGCTAGATCAAGCACATACCATAGCTCATTATATAAGAATGCTGATACAAATACATAAAAATTGGAAACTGTGTCTCTCCAAATACTAATTTTGTGTTTCACACATGCATATATCATTAATTCAATTATAATTGTGTGCTTGACATAGTGCAATAGCTCTTTGTCAATTATGGGATTCAATGTGGGAAAACCTGCCACAAGAAAACCCATTTACTGTAAATGCATCCCTACAACCACTCTGAATATATACGTATAAGTAATCAAGTTAAATGTTCTGTAGTCTATATATTTGAGGCCCTCTGCAGAGGTGGCAGTAACCATGTCACCGTTCAGTGCACATAACACACTGTCAGATGAGCCACTCCCCGTAACCATTACCTCCCAACACACATACATACACACTCACAAACACGTACACCTAGTATGACCCGGCATATAGCATTTGAATGACATGAAAACTTCTACATCTCTGCATCAGTGATTATTATCATTAAAAAAAAAAAAAAAGATGCACATCAAGGTAGAGCTCTCACTTAATCAGAACTTTCCGTCAACATCTTTCTCTTCTCTGCTTTTCCCTGGCATTAATTGTGCATTAGCAAAAATCATTTACTTTTAACAGTCATAGTTATTTTTTCTTGCCCTCCAGCAAAAATGCCTTGAAAGCCTGCCTGGAGGGCATCTAAATTATGTATCTGAAAAACTCTTCTGGCAAGGCATTGCAGGACCCCTACTTTCTTAAAATTCATACGAGCACGTCTTCCTGTTTTTGGGAAGGCATCAATCAAGAGCAGCAATATATGCCATATTCCTACATTAATATTTGAACTAATAACTTTAAAAAAAGGAAAGAAACAAGATCCGACTTGTGGCATAATCAAATGCAAAATAAATGAAGAATACTGGGACAGCACTGAGACTTTATAGATTGCTGTGTTTTCCTTACACATCATTAGCCTGGAGCCACACGAAAGAGGAAAACAGAGAAGTGGAGAGTTTATGCTCCCTGCTGGTGTTTAAGAAGCCGAGGTCCTGGAAGGACATCTGGGAATTGTGCTGAGACGGTGGTTTTTGTAATTTAAGAATAGACATTCATTAGCAGTAAATGCCATAAATCCCATGCTAAGTAAAAACCTTGTACAAGAAAGCCTAAAACAATAAACTCTGTGCTCAATGTAGCCTGAGCTAGACGGTCCATAGCTTCCTGAGGAATGCTATAGATTCACGAGCTAATTCCTATAGTCTCGTCTAGATCTGTAGTGCTACTAAACGAAATACATTGCTGCTACATACAGCCCATTTGCTTCAAAACTTGCATTTCAGCTCCATCTTCCCATGCCAGATCACCCTTCTTGTACTGCCTCCCCTCTGAAAAACCAACCCTTTTGGACCAGAGAGACAGAAAAAGCCACAGCAAAGAGCTGGCAGATTAATTTTATTGACATTTCCATTTTCACTGCAATGTGATACCCTCCATCACATGGAAGAGATGACCCTCACTATTTACAGACTGACAGGCCACTTCATTACAACCACCCTGCCCCAAGGCAGAACAGCTCCTTTCCATCTGCCCAAACACCAGAGCAAGACCCTGAAGTCGCTGCTCTCTTTCTCATACTCCTTTTCTTTTTTCTTTTTTTTTTTTTGTTTTGTTTTTTGTTTGTTTGTTTG
>VXBX01004059.1:490694-500694 GCA_013400415.1 Scytalopus superciliaris
GTTTTGTTTTTTGTTTGTTTGTTTGTTTTGTTTCTGTTAGCCATAGAGAAAGGAGAATCGAATCACAGTAAACTAATTGAAGAGATTATGGAAGCTCCAAACACTGTAACCAACTGTGCAGTTTTGCAATATATTGGTTATTTAGAAAGCACTCCTTTCAGCTGCTCTCTTCTCCACCATATATTCTACCCTACCCCTCTCTCTCACAGACACGCGTGCGCACACACACACACACACACACACACACACACACACACACACACACACACACTTTCCACTATGCCAAGGAACTGCTGCAAGGCAAATTCTCACAAACACTAATGGCTTCTGACTGCTCCTTGGCAACCCCAGCATTTTAACCTGGGTGGATATGCTCTCCAAAATACAGACACTGGAGCTATCTCATCAGCTGTTCATGTGACACAGATGGAGAGTGGCTATTAGGAGCCAGGCAATGGGCCTTGGGGATCTGAGGTGCTGTACTGTAGCCTCAGGCAATTTTGAAAAGCAGTACCCAGAGATGGGGAGGGAAAAAAATCCCTACTGAAAGTGCAAGTTTGAAGTCAGTCAGTTTGTTTGTCTATCTGTCGTGCGGATAAAGATATCTTTGTCTCTTTATGTAAAAGCAATGTGTGTATGCACAGGGTTCCTGGAGCTGTAAAACTTCTGCTCTGCACCATCCTTTCAAACCACAGAAGCACCCATTCATTCTGTATGGACAAATTCCTGTCTATCTGTATGTACCTAGTCGCCTGTTTGTGAGCATCCTCAGCAGGAGTCGACTACATGCTAAAGCAGTGTTTAAACCTCTTGAAGAGGCTGTTAATATCTTGGTTGTATAAAGCTAATAGCAGCAGCAAGAGAGGAAAGTTCAGCTAAAGCTCCCATTGCCCTCCCACCCTAATCAGCTGCTGAAATTGTAAGAGCTGGTGCTTCCCTAATTCATTCCATAACGAAATTCATAAGGAAATTCAAACATTATATGGCCAAATTATATCAGAAAAAAATACAGCAGGATTTGTTCCTCCCAATGAATGACAGGCCCAATCCTGTTAATCTGTATTGTCATATCTTCAATAGGACTACAACTGCTCACATTACTGGATACAATTTTAGTGGGAAGAAATCACAGAAACAGTCCATAAACTGTCTTTTCCAAGATGGAATGGCTTACTTCTTGCATATGGAGGGCCTGATCCTAGGTTGCTGTATCCAAATAAATATCTATTACTTTAAATGAAAAAAAATAAATTATCAAAGGTGAAATAAAATTAACAGACAGGAAAGTCCCTTTATGGCAGACTGGATTAACCTTATTTTTAACTGCTGTATTAAGAAATCAAAATTTAAATAATTTAAATCATAATTACAAGTGATTCTGCTTATGTGAACTGTTCATATCCTGGATTAGAAGTAATTTGTAAGAAAAGTAAAGTCAAATCCTAACTTGTATGGAAATTGCAATTATACAAACACAGTTATCCTAGTTTTCAGAGGAGAAATTAAGCTTTGATTTTGGCTCACTGTCTCTCTCTTTCACCAGTACCAAAAAAACCCCCAGAACACCCAAGGGTGACTTTCTCCTCTTTCCACACTGTTCACTCATTTATTCTCTTGCAAGGAGTACAAGTGATTGCAAAATCCTATCACTGTTCTAGGAAAGTGGAGAATTCTTAAGTGGCACTCTCTTTGTGGAGGTGTCAATGAGCTACACAGGATTCAAGCCAGTAGAGAGTTAGGCATTTTACCCAGTTTGTTTAAGATTATAGTAATGCTATGAAATAGTCTCAATAACCCTTATAAAACACAGAGAGAGTTTACAAGAAACTTTGCAAAGTAACCCACATGGGGTTCCTTAAAGACCACCTCTACCAGGGGAAGGGTTTGTGGAGGAGGCTGAAGATGCAAGTCTTCTTTACACAGTGTGAATTTAGGCTTCCACACTAGCTCTGTGTTCAGGCACTCTTAGCACATGCTGAGAGTTTCCTTCCATAAGATAAAATGGTTTGCATTGAAAGCAAATGAGACTACCACTTCTTCAAAAAATATCAAATAAATAGTTACAGCAGGGTTTCTATTGCACCATAATTCCAACTTAACTTGCTGCAAACTCATTTCCTTGGACTGACAAGCTTGCTGACCCCAATGCTCATACACTAAGGACTCTTTGAGAACCAGAGTCCAGTCCTACAGAAGACTTGTCCAACTTTACCGTATCAATGAATTCTTCTCTGTCAGTCCTCCACACTATCATTATTATTTCAACCCTAGTCTTCATTTGTGTTCCTCACAGAGTAAAGACCCAGCAATAGATGAAGCAAGTGCTGTTTAGAAGCTGCCTATCTTATGTTTTCACCATTTGTCAACAGGATGAATAAGAACAAATTCCCAATCTATGCAAAATGATAACTGAAAAGTGCAACCTAGTCTGGCCAAAACACAGCAGCCTGGTAACAGTTCAGATTCAAACTCTAGAAATAGTTCCTGTTACCACTATAACAAGTATAGCAGTTAAAAAAGTGATTTCTGGAAAAGTACATTTCAGGAGCCAGTGTTTGAGTTTCTTCACCATCAGAGGTCCCTTACAGCTTTGTGGTTTGTCACACTAAAGGAAAAGAGAGAACAGCAGGGGTATCTATAGCAGGAGGAAGACAAGACACTTCATCATTTTTCTAAAAATAGTGAAAGCAATATGAAAAGCAAGCTAAAGGATTCTGAAA
Organism: Scytalopus superciliaris; assembly: GCA_013400415.1. NCBI lineage: Eukaryota > Metazoa > Chordata > Aves > Passeriformes > Rhinocryptidae > Scytalopus > Scytalopus superciliaris. Next base: position 493,415 of record VXBX01004059.1, read on the forward strand.
AGGAAAGCTGCAATGCACTATGCTGATCATAGGAAGCTCCTCTACAATCTTTCAGTCTAATATTTTGATAGAGTGGAATATGTAGACATAAATGCAAAATGAAGAGACTCTGCATGCAGCCTATATTCACAATTTGCAATTATTTCTTTGTTTGTACTTATAATGTGTCCATCTGGACACATAAGTATTGTAAACCATCACTAATAAGGATGTTCAACATAGTAATATGATCCACATTACCACCAGAGAAAAATCTTAAAAATTGGTAAATTACCACTGTCAAAAAGCTGGTAAGAGAAATGTTTGAAGATGTTTTTGAAGATAAGATAGTCTGTGCTGTAAGAACTAATACAGAGGAAAGGTCAGCTTCAGAATCAAAGACCCTTTAGTAGAGTCCTTATCTTCATTCCATCCTGTTAAAATCATCAGGCTTTTAGTCTTACAGCTCCAGTAGATCACAGCTCTTTGAATAAAGTCCTGGCTATGGATTGTGGGGTTTTTTTCTCCTCCTCTTAATGATCCCTGTTCAAGGAAGTCGACTTAAGTCTCCTCACACCACGGAAGTTGTGCTTATCTCCTGCAGTTTTCTGTCTAGGAAAACTGAATTAAGATAGGTTATGAGTGACAAACCTGGGACTTTGAAAATCCAAACAGATTAAGTGGGCATCCCAGCTTAGAGTTGTGCCACCATCATCAGTGCTCTGCCAGTATGGGGTTTTGCTAAATTTCTTCATTGCAGGAGGAAAGGAGACATCAGAAGTGCTTCAAGACTGAAAGGCATTCTCAACCTGTGTTGACCTGCATACTCAGCCACCACTTCCTGGAGTGGAGTGTCAAGTGAGCTGCTGTAATCAGACCACTGTGTTCCCTCCCCCTTTGTGCTTCTGAGACACCAGACACATATCTCATGGTTCTCTGTTCTATGTTTCAGTGAGCATCTTGGAGAGAAAGACAGGTTGGACACTGGTGCACCAGAGAGAACAGGAAGATTTCAAACACACAGTACTACCATCTCTCTTACTACAGAAGATGTTACTCTTTTGCCCTTCTAGAAGCAGTGAGACAAAAGAATTGGGCTTCTCTCTTGCTATTCTTTGGAAGGTCTTTAAGATCTTTTGCTTTCCAGGACAAAATCCAGCAATTCCACTGTAAAGATGACATGTACAAATTTCACACAAGGCATTAATAAATATTGAAAATTCAAATAGGAAGAAAACTTAAGCCAGTCTCAGACCTCACCTACAAAGCTATTCTACATGATCTAATTACATCTTAGCATAGTTTGTTAGTCGGGAGCAAGTCCCTGTTGCCATCTGGCAATATGTGCTAAAGGCTTAAAGAGTTGCATGGTTTCTTGTATACAGAGTGTATTTACAACAAGAGACAGAAGAAAAACTGTTCCTTTTCTATTTCTGGATAGACACCTCTATACAATCACTAATGTATCTTATTTGCAAAAGGGCATTGACAATTATGGAATGACACTCCAGTGTCTGTTATTATAGCAATGCATGACATAAAATCAGTGACCAAAGGCTTTCAAAATTATTTGCAGAACTGTTATGTTTCACATTTCCCCTTTTATATTTTTCTGTCCAAAATTAAGAAAAAAGACTGGCTTTTTTGTGTCCTTAATTGTCTGTGTTTAGAGCTCGTACTTATTTTTTTGGTGAATTGAGAAACCTTAGAGATTCTACCAAAAGCCAAAAATGCATTTTTCTAGCTTTTTGAAGACAAACATTATAAGCCATGGTTTAAATGTTAAGGTCTTTTATAAAGCCAGGAGTTTAATGATTCATTCATTGCAATCCAACATTTTTTCACATCAGGTGAAAAAAGTGTTCCAATGTAAACAAGGGAAACAACAGTAAAGCAACCTGCTAATTACTGATCTCTCTTACGTTCCTGCTGTGCTAAACTGTCCAGACATGTTGAAGTGAAATTTTTCTGCGATTTTCAAGTGACTAGTTCATGGCCCACTGCCGTGGAGTGCAGGAGAAGGGACGAAGTGCTTTAGTTTACATGCAACATTTACTAACTGTGTGGGTTTTCCGACATTAAAGAGGGGACAGTGACCCATGCCACCTTCTTCACACTCAAAAGAGCACTGAAAAAACAGTCTTCATAGGCTTACCTCAGGCTTCCCTGGCCCTTAACACCCTCCCCCCAGGGTAGGAGCAGAAAGAGAAAAAAGAAGGGATTTTATGCTCCTTTCTCTTCAACTTTTCAGGCGGTATAAGCAGCATTTAGCAAATTCAGCCTCCAAATGGCTCCAAATGCTCTGAGCTGCAGGGGCTCATCCTTTGTTAGCCTCCCTCTATTTACACAGGATTTACGCAGGCTCTCCACTGAAGAGACCACATGTTTCTGACAGAAAGCACTTCCATTCACACTGCATCAGGCAACAGGATTGTAACCACTGCAGCTTCACGCTGGCCTGAGATTAGGGATTTCAGCAACATTGAGATGGTAACAATCTGCTAACTAACGAAAATTATCCATGGAGAACTCTGCTGCTTACTCCAGTTAAAACTACCGTGGCCAGATAGATTAGGTTACTTAAAAGGCCAATTAAGAACTAGCTACTGTCAAGAATGTGCATGTCCATCTACGAATAACATACGAACACAGAAATATATCAGCAGGGGAAACAGAATTTAAAAAAAAATAAATCAGACTGCAGCTTGGATTAAAACAATTTCACCCACTGGTTGAAGACATAAAGTGTAAAAACAGACAGATGGACACATATGTAAATGTGCCTGCATTTGTTTCTCTGAAGCTGGCAAGTTAGTAATAACAGTATAGTTTAATAATTTATTTTTCATGGTATTTTCATACTGGTTAACTGGGCAGTGGCAACATCCCTGCAGAACTTAGGGAGCAAAATAATTCCTTCAATCTAATTGCTGTTGGGGCAAACAAACTGAAATAGGCGACCTCTCTTGGCTCTACTTACAAGAACTCGGTACTGGAACTCGATACCAGTCTAGGGATTTTTGAAGTTTAGTAATATTTTTTAAAATCAATTTGACCAGTCAGGATTTCTGCACTGAGATTTCCCCCCCCGCCCCAGATTTAGCATTTGTGTCAGGGGTTTTCAAAATGGATTACACACACACAAGCACAACAAACATTACTGTTTGGAGCTTGTGATTTTTTGCTCAATAGCGTTTCATGGGGCAAGAGAAAATTGGATGGGAGCACAGAGCCAGAAAGGACCACACAGATCCAGTTTTTGATGAGTTTTATTTTGACGTTTTAACTTGGCAAATTATTTTGCTACTGCAGCAAAGGACAAAACAATTTACTTTCATAATAGTAACTCCTTCATGCATCCAATAAGCACTTAAAAAAGTACTAGGTATATTCTAAAGTTCTCCATAGTATATCATAATAAAGCTCTTCTGGGCACTCAATGATTCATTTTTAGTGATCCCTCAAATGCCCTTACCCACAGTTAACACTCAGATTTTATTAAGGAAGAAAGCAGGGACAAATGTCCACTTAAGTCCCAGCTCTCAAATTCAACTCTGCTTGCGCTGCAGTACCTAAATCTAAAGCTTTTTTAATGTTCTATTCACCTCCCCTGTGTGGCATTTCTGCTAACACAGAGTTCACAATCTTTCAGCCCCAAACACAGAAGCCTGCTATCTTCGAGTCATCCAAGGAATGTGCCAGATACTATCATCTCTCTTGCAATACAAAGAACCAGAAAGAGGCAGAGACCAAAAGGAGACCGTGCTGATCAGGTTACTGAAGTCCAGAAAGTCTTTCCCAGAATGCTAAATGTTAATCTTTGAACCAGCAAATGTTATAATTAAGATCCTTGTAGCTGGAGGAAACGCTAGCTGGAGAAGTCAAAGGTACAGCCATTTGAAGTTGTACTTTTTGGCACGTTTATCCTAATCTCGCGCCCCTCATGCTGGCACAACCGCTATCAAGCACTTTGTTCTATTCAAGCAAAATTATCTTTAATGTCAGTGGCAGTTTTGCCTGAGTAAGGAGTGTAAGACCAGATCCTTGTCTTGTTCACAGAGAATTGCAAGCTCTGCACAATTCTATAGCAGATACACTCATTAGAACTTGTGGTTTATGCTGATTTATGATGCTCTTCTGTTTAAAAGTGAAACTCACTTTGTACCTCATCAGGAAAGTGTTCAATGCACTTGTTTCTGCATGGTTTTAACTTCAATTCCTACCCTCCCAACCTCAGCACATGTTGGGAATTTACTCCCAGTTTTTGTTATCTAGGCTGAAGGAAAGCAGTATTAAAATGTGTTTAAGTATTTTATATGCTTTGGCAATTTGCAGTGTGAATGTAAATAGCTGTTATTCTATTTAAATATTTCATTGTACTGAACATTTTCACTAAAAAGTGTCCTTGTGCTGCAGTCTAAGTGGAGTTCTTTTTAAATTGCTTTTTTATATATTTTTAGACGAGTATTTTTAGCATTCTCATAGCAATTCTGTTAAGAATACCAGCTGCAGACTGGCTACAGCTGAGGCAATAATAACAAGTCATTAAAGAATTCAGGAGACAAAAAAGGTTTGGGTTTTTTTTCCCCAAAAGCACATCTACTTTGAGAGACTGTATTCCTTTTTTTTAGTGTTATGATAACATTTTTAGTTTGCTAAATCAACTGTACAAAAGTAAGTATAAATTAAAACCCGGGGGTTTTTTTTGTTGTACCATTTCTTAGTTATCCTTTTATTTTTGTAGTTAGAGTAGTATCAAATGTGGGGAAAATAGCCAAGTTCAATTAAGATTCTACCTGCAGTTGAATATAAGTTAGTTCAATTGTACCTCATCAATATCTAACCTTTAACATTTTGCAGTTGTTTATATATAGCAGAATGTGAAGAGCTTAAAAGTAGATGGCTGACATCCTGTACTGTTCTTCTTCATTAAGTCATTAATGTAGTTTCTTTAAGAATAAAAATTACTTTTTTTTTTCAAAGAAAAATAGCCACCAGAGCATCTAAATTTTCCTTACAATTGTTAAAAGCAGTTATGAACTGTGAGATATTTTAATGTCTTGCAGTTCCCCTTGTTCGACACAACAGCATGTTCAGGAGACAGCCCTTAAAATGATGCCCACTAACATAGCAAGAGTCCATGTACTGTCCGCAATAGAAACCTCACTTTTCAGGGTTATTTAGCTATTAAAAAAGCACCAGTTGAAATATTACATACAAGTACACATACATAGGATATTTTCATTATTAAAAAAAAAAAAAAAAAAAAAGGTTAGGACAAGAAATGTAACAGACAGCTGTTCCTGAGAGATACTAAGTTAAAAGCTTTGGTTTTTAAAAAGGACATTTGTTAGGCCACAAGTCCAAAATACACATTCATCTATTTTAAGATATATTAAACAAAAAATGGAAAATGGCTGAATGCTTTAATAAAAAAAAAAAAATAATAAAAAGATGTTTTAATGGAAAAGTGTCAAAATGAAGCATTAAAACCTTTTCAGGTGATAAAATATACACAAATGTGTATGTTACATAAAACACAAAGAAGTGTACTGTCTTGATATGCATTCATAAATACTTGAACAGCATAAGAAGAGATATTTGCTGTGAATGCATAGTTCAGAAAAAATTTTAAAAATACAAAACAACTCCAAACTTGGCAAGTCTTACATACCATAAGAGCTCCAACACCTATGCACAGTAGGGTGGATTAACCCGCTGGGTGCTGCAGACATATATATGCACCTCCTCCTAAAGTGTTCATTTGGCTGGCAGTCTGGAAAATGCCAGAATGTGAAGGGTTACGTGGGAACACTGACAGTCTGCTCTTGCAGGTTTAAGTTAAAGCCTGTACTTTAAATATAGTGTGCTAGGTATTTGGAAACATTACTAATACTGTGTATAAGTGGTATGCTATTTGGTGCTCAAAACAAAGGACTCGATCAAGTGCTCGCTCCCACTGGTAAATCATGTTCCAGACAACAACTGTGCTGTGGATGTGCCTGTATTTATTTTCAGGGCTACCATTTTTCAGAAGTCTTTTCCTCCACGAAGCCTTGTAAAGGTAAAGTGTAAACCATCTATGACTTATGTGCTATATATATTGCATGCTTAAAAGTGGTTACTGGAAAAGCCTGAAATGTTTCGTCTTTCAAGTGCTGTAGATAGATTAAAGGAGTAAGCATATGAGAGCTGAAACCCCTAGTTTCTTAGCCCTGCCAGTTTCTTAGAGTATGGTTTCAGTCATGAGAGAACGTATAGTTAAGACTATCCAAATGCCTCAAACTGGGAGCAGCAGCAAGCATACAGACATGTGAATTCTGGTCAGAAAATTCCAGCTGGTTGGCAAAAAAAAATGAAAGAAAAAAATTAGAGAGATATTTATGAGATCAGAAAGGCAGATGAGAAACTTATTTTCTCCCACTGTATAGCTTTACTGATTTGCTTCAGGATAATATGACTAAAAAACAAGTGAAATAGAAGGGATGGCCATGGTCGTCTCTCTCTGTAGCCAAACTGTCCCATAAGATGCTTTGGACTGCTGTAAGTGGTTGAAAGAACTGACATACAGATAATTTCGTAGAAATGGGGAAAAGTTTTTGATGAATGTTTTGATGAATTTGATTTAGAAAACAAGGAAGCATAAAAATAGCAAAACTACAGGGTATTGACTTGTTGTAACACTATTTGCTTAAAAGTTCACCGCACAAATTGTGACACCTGATGCTTTGCTTTTTTGCTTATAACCTGTAATTTATTTCAAGTCTTTCATTGTAGCAGAAAATATTACAAAGCACAAATATGCAGTGCCTACAAAGTCTTCCTAGACTGGTTTGTGTCTCTGAGCATTTTCTAGGGAAGAACCTCACAAGGAGGGCTCCAGAGAACTCCCATCACGCCACTCTCCCCTTCAGAGGAGATAAGGTTGGCTACATATAGGGACCCAAAGGAAAAACCTGGCAAGTTATGAGACTTCCCTTCTTTTAGATATGGATGGGTAAAACTGAGTTTCCCTCTGGACCTAGATTCACCTAGCCAGTCAGAGAGCTGACCTGTCTGCCATAAGATCAAATATAAGCCCCACCAATCAAGTACCAGTCCAGGCTAAATGTGCTGATGCAACAAATTTCCAGATCTTGATCACACTAGGCAGGGGAGTCATTCTTCTCAGTGATGAAGTCACTGAATGCACTCTTGAGGAGATAAAAAATTAAGAACTGGCTGACTTTGCACCATTTGAGTGAGTTATTCACCACTGACCCAGAACGACAGAATTGTCATGTTCTGACACCAGCTAGGAA
>VXBX01004059.1:505694-507822 GCA_013400415.1 Scytalopus superciliaris
ATTGTGTGTTCATGTGTTTGTTATAAATTCACATTTACCTGGTGCAGAAAGTTTATTTCTCAGGAAACACTTCAGAAATAATATGTTCTGGTTGCTAAAGTAGCTCAGATTTTTGATTTTCAGGGCCTCCAGATAAATAGTATAACAAAGATTTATTCTTTGTTGGGGACAGTTACTCTAATGCAGCTTGAAGCTATCACACACAATACAACATAAGTAATTTCATTCCAGAATGGATTCAAACAAGCTTATCAGGATTGCTATCTGTTTATAAATTATATATTTAACAGTAAAGTAAGACAGACATGGCTGGAATGTTACACATGGGGAAACACGATTAGAGATATGCCAAATTACTCAGCCTAATCCCCAGAAATAGAATCTTAAGGGCACTGGGAATTTCTAGAGGAATTAATCATTATATGTTTTAAAAATAATTAAATACCCTTGAAAACCAAGCAGAGATTCTTTCATACCTGCCTGCAATATGTAGCCCTCCCAGCTGCAGAATGTTTGCCTCCCCAAGAAACCTTTTTTTTCTCATTCCTTTAGACACTGAACCTTTTCAAAAGGCACACTTCCAAAAAAAAAAGAAAATCTTCAGTGCTTTCATGTCTTTTATTTTATACACTTGGCCATCTTGAATTAATAGGAGCCAGTGAAGATGCACATTCTTAAAAATGGCAGCAGCTTCATTGGTCTAATCTATGAACTTTAAAGACCTTAGTTTTATGAGCTTTCCTCAGGATAGATATTTCAGTGTTTGAAAAACAGGGTTATGGACTGCTAAGTTAAGCACATGTTCTGCATCAACATTTTAGTTTCAGCAGGTTATTTGGTGCCAAGTTTGCCAGTCAGTATCATCAATTTAAAATATGTGCTTGGTTGTTTTTAACAGGTGTTTTGAGAACAGCACAGGACAGAAGAAAGGCAGTGTTAATATATTCATTTAGTATTTAACCTTAATTCTGAAAATCCCCTTCCCTCCAAAACCTGACAAAATGTCACCTCAGGTGTTTAAGACACACAGAGATGGAGTGGAAAAGGAGTGCAAATAAGTGCTTCTGTTACTTCACCAGCCTGACAACTTGTCCACTCATTTCTATTGTACATTTTTCTTCATCTAGTAATCACAGACCTGAGTTTACATATGGTATGACCCATCTACTTACAGAAAACTATCTTATATTGTGCAACTGGTGTTAGCTGTAGAACAAAAGAGTAGGGCTGAAGCAAAAAAAACAGTACCCTTCAGATAATGAAGCATAACCATGGACTTTCACTCAGCCTGTTCTTCAGACCATTTGTCTTCTGAAGACCATCAGATGACATAGAAGGAGAAGAAACTAAAACAACTTAAAACCAAAATTGGCTTATCCAAATTGGTCATTCCACAGAACCAAAATAATAGCTTGCTCTTAAAACTGAATAACAGCAAAACTTAACAGTAAGATTTACACGCACACACACACTGCTGTCACATTTGTGGGTCATTTGAGACAGTGCATCACAATTTTCACAAAATACACACACACAGATACACACTTCTTGCAGGTGTTATCTCAGACTTGGTCTGCTGAGAAGCCAAGTGAATCCCCACAGCGACATTTGAAGGTTTAAAAGCTCAAGTTTTTGTTTCTAAATGCCTATGAAAACATTGCCTATGCTCAGAGGTCTTTTAAAACAAAGCCAAAGCTTTTAAAGCTTCAAAAGCGGTCATGGGAATTTGCTCATGAGGAGGGAATCCTAAATGAAGGCCAAGATTCAATGGATTTCCCTGGACATGAGAAAAGCCGTAATCTGTCTGCAGTTCTACTGTTTCTTATAACAGATGCGGGCTGACTCAAGAAAAACCCGATAAACCTTTGTCCACCCTATACATTTTACAAAAACAACTTTTAAAAGGTTTATGTCCTACTATTCTTTGCCATACTATTAAAAAAATCCCAACCAAAGAAATTAAAAAACCCACCCCAAAAAACCAAAAAAACCAAATCTACCAGAGAATATACCACCACCAAAAACCCCCTCCTTTGTGGATACTTACGTAACTAAGAGAATACTCCCCAAACTTATTAATTTAAATTTAAAAAAAAAAAAAAAAAAAAAAAAAGAAGAAAGAAAGAAA
>VXBX01004059.1:517358-537977 GCA_013400415.1 Scytalopus superciliaris
TTAAACCCCAGCCCCCCCCCCCCCCCCCCCTTTTTTTTATTTGGTTAGAAGGGGCTTTAAACTACTTTAAGCAGATGACAGTGTCATGCTTTGATTTTCCTCTGTCCTAAAAAATAATCAGCTACATGAGCCTGATGTCTAATTTCACTTTCTAATCGGAGAAAGGCACATTTTAAGTGTTTACTATAGGAACACATTTGGGTAATTTTTCCCCATGTCATTATGAACATTAGACTGACCCAATTAATATGAAATGTTTCTATGCTGCTGGAACAGACCGTGTTACAGAAAGAGCCATTTGCACAACCTGTTCATGATTATGGGCCATAAGGACACAAAGATGGCATAGACATTTGTGGACCATCTGAATTCTTACAGGGGAATGGGAAAGAGGAGGGGAAAAAAATTATGTTAGCTGACTGTTGTGGGTCATGTTTTTTAATCCAGAGTATTGGACATGTAACACAGCAACAAGAGCTGATCATTTTGTTTAATCACCTTTTGGATCTGTGCCAGATGGTCTCTATTGAGAGCGCTGCAAACAGAGAGAGATGAACTGCGTCTAACATGCCACTAGAGCTTTCCCATAAATGTCTGAGAACTGAATCCAACAAGAATTTAGTCTCAGAGCAGAAAGGGATACATTTAAAAACTATGTGCATTAACTATACTTTTCCCCATAGAATCCTCACTTGGCATGAATAATTTACCCTCTCTTATGCTAATGGGATCATGAAAGTATCCCTGTGTCTTTAGTGCAGCTATTCTCAGCTTTCAGTAATTACCCCACCCAGTGAAAATAACATGGCTTCTGCAGCTGAACGGCCTACCAGTACCTGGCAATTAGAAAAATCATGGCTGGCAGAGGAGCGGTCCAGAGCTGGACACACAAGCTTCGGCAGCCTGAGAAGTAGTTTGAAAAATTAAAAGCCTTCCACTGTGAACATTTCCGTAGTTGCTTAGGATCAACATGGAGAGAGCAGCTCCTGCAAGGGCATTTTTATTTTTAAAGAATGATGGAGAGTATTCCAATGTAATGTTCAGGCACTCTCATATTAAGAAATAGCAATATTCCTCGGTCATCAACAGTTAAAAGAAAGTTTATGGGTTGTTTTTTTTTAATTAGTGCAGTCTTGCTAAACAAGAGGGAGAGAATTAAAAAGTCAATTAATGAGTGTCCTTTGGTATCTGACAATTTTATCAGCTACGCAAAGGAAACCCTGTAGTATTTCATTAACGAAAAGTTTTTATAAAACCATTACAAAGAGCTAGGCTTTGACCTCTGTCCATAGCACTCCATGCTAGGTAGTTCACTATGTAAAAATTATCGGGCTAAAACATCTGGGAAAGAAAGCTATGAAACAGCAGGGAACGTGGCTGGTTTATTGTTTATCTTTTGTTTATGAGGCAGTATTCAAGTTTAATTACTACTCTAAATTAAACTCTAACAGGCATCAGGAGACATCCCTTTACACAACTAAGTTTAAAAAAAAAAAAAAATCCAAAGATTCCAACACTAGATCTTTCAAATAAATTGGTATATATAGGAAGAAATTAGTCTGTAACAACACAGTAAGACATTTAAGCACTTGCTATTGTGTATTTGAGTATGTTGTACTATGAAACCATTAATATTGTAACAAACACGCAATTATAATTTAGCAAATGGGATGTTATCTAACATTTGGAGGCAAATTGGATTAGACTGAGTAGAATCTGAGATGGAAAGAATGGCCTGAGGGGAAATCCTACCTTTTTTATTTTGAAATACAAATACAAAAATAAATATATATACACTCACATATACACACATTCTAAAATACCCAGAAACATGAAGTCAGAGGCAAACCTCTCAATAGTAATAATCTTCTAAGTAAAATTATGTAGTTATTTTCTCCAAACATTCACATACAAAAGTGGAGGAAAGAGTTTGCTATGCTTTCATAACAGTAAGTGACCAGTTTTAGATGAACTTAGCTGTAGGAAAAAATAAAAGTTGAAAGCAACTAGCAAAAGATTATTCCAGATGGCATCTGTCATATTGTATTTAGGGTTATTTTAAAGAGATTACTGGCACTATGAAAACATTCCATTGATGGAGTTTTACCAGGCTGCATTTGAAACCCCAGCACAACTTACTACAAATATGGAAGTAAATGTTTTCTAATGTCTATGTAGACTAATCTACAGCTAAATACACAAACCTACATGGATTAAAATGTGAGGTAAGAAACTTAAATACAAATATAATGTTTTAAACACCACATACATATGCAAGCTTGAATTTAATAAAAGGTGAGGAATCTGCAATTGGTATCAGCCTGATTATTAGAAAATTGTATAGTAAAGTGAAGATTCTCTATGAAATTTTAATGTTACTTATTAAATAGTGGGTAGGGACATAAATGTTTGTTGACTCCAGCAATCAAACAAAGACTGCAAAACTATGTATTTGTTTATGCAATAGACAGAAAGGATGGGAGGATACTAAAATTTGACTATATTTAGCTAAGCTGGTTCTGGCATTATCATGGTTAATGTGCATGTGGTGTGCAGTGTGAGCTCAGCAGTTACTGGGCCAACTGTCTCAGTATTTCTGGGAATTCTGCCTATTCACAGTGCAAGGATTGTTCAATTGCTGCAAAATGTACAAAATGAATTTTACAAAAATGAATTGTAAGGAAGGCCCCATTACAACGATTTTACAGCAAAGATGTCAACATCAATTTTTCTTTCATGCATAGCTAATGATTAAAACAACATATTCCATTTGCCTAAGAATTTATTTCATATTGGCACATCAAAATATTGAAATACAAAGTTATCTTTACCCTTATTATTCATTGCTGCTGAATCCACACCATTGTTCAAACCATGAAAAAATAAAGCAAACTTGGCAAGAAATACTTAAAACAAAGGCTCATCAATATTCTCCAATTTGTCAACATCTCAATTACAGCAATGGAAAAAATGTAAATTTCATGTGCTTTGAACACTAAGGGGTCTATTCTTCTGTCAGTGCACATGCGTAACTCCCATCACCATTAATGGGAATTACTCATACATATCAACACAAGGACGGGCCTCTCAAACTTGAAAGGAAAAGATGAATTAATAAGGGCTACTCGCTTCCTGTATCTTCCTCAACTGAAAAAAGTCATTGTTCTTTAAGAGTTTTTCATACTTCATACAGTTCACCTTTATGAGAGCTATGCCTTCTGAAATAATGCATCTCCAGTGAAGCATTATTTATTAGCAAGTTTGATTTTTCACAGTCTGGATCTTTGAGCCTTTCTAGCAGGAATTTTCTTTCTTACAGAAGACAGCCCCCTTCCAATAAAACCACACCCTATAGCTTTATACGTAAAAATACAAAGGAAAAATGTATTCTGAATCCTTATGATGAATATGCATACTAGCTTCAGCAGGCTTACCATATTTACAGAACTAAGAAAAAGAAGTAGCAATAGCTTTTGGATTGGCTTCCAAAGACTTTGCATGAATATGCTCTTTTTTAATTATTACTAACATCAACATATTCCTCTCCTTTTTCTGACTGCTGGAGTTTGGTTCAAAAATTTATGTAGTTCTAGTAGAGTTTACAATACTAGGATAGGCCTTTGTGCTTTATCAGCTACTTTTGTAAACAAACTTGATTTAATACTATTGTTATTATAAGATTGTATATGCTGAATAAGAAATACACTACCTAATTTTTCCAAAAAGCATCAATCCAGAGACTTCACCTGTGATGAATGTGTAATTTCAGCTAGTATCTTAGTTGACTTCGTCCTGAATTAGATTAGGAATCTTGCCAAAGAAAGCTATTGTGGATAGATTTGTGGAAGAAACATCAAACTGGCACAGAAGTGCTTCAAAACTACTTTGAGATTTGCCCTAGAGAGAAGCCTCAGACATTATTTATAAAGGGCCAAATCATTCAGCACAAGTAGTCCCATCAAAAAAAGCCACCAAGCCAAAAAACCACACACCAATAAACTACTGACTTACATGGGTAAAGCAAAGTGGGTGTGATATTCACTTATATTTTTACTGCTCTATAACCTATGAGAAGTTTCTTGTCTCTGGCTTCTCACTTAGGATCAAGTTCATCACCCAGGTACAATCCTAAAAAGACTTCCTGAAAGGTCCTGAAGGAAGACAGCCTCCATCTGACTTGTCTGGATCAGGCCCTTTGAGTGAGCGAACTATGAATATGACAAATCAGGTATATAATCCTGGTATCATAAAATATGAAACTGAAATTATTCCCTGGTGCTTTCCTGTAGACCACATGTTTTTAAACCTTAAAAAGATTTATTTCCCACTTTTCATGCATAATCTGCCATATTCATTATTTGCAATATCCCATAAAGAAATTAAATAGGAATTAAAGTCTGAGAGTATCATATCCATCACTATGGTACAAACTGATGCCAAATTCTAGAAGTCATTTAGCCTTTTATGTAAAGGCAGTGGCTGTTTGCACTTTGTTTCACAAAGAATAAAGAAAACACAATACCCCAGAAGACTTTCAAATGTGTTTTTTCCTCTCCAAAGAAAAGGGTGGATGATAAAGCTACACACCTTTTAATCTTCCACTTAGAGTTTTTACACATATATTCCCTGGCAAAAACCCCAGGGTCTTCTCTCTCCCCTCCCCTTCTCTCACCCCCTTTCCTGCCATCTCCCTTGCTATAACTCAGCTAACCCAACAGAACCAGTCAGTTTTAAATTTCAGTTGGGACCCCAGTGACCTGTTAATGAATCTACAGAGAGGAGAAAAACTCACAGTGTTGAGTTATGCCTGGTGTTGCTAGCTGACTTGGAGTCAGAAATGCTTGAAGCGTTAACGTAATTGCAAGAATGTGAAAAATGAAGCGTTGGGCTCCTGAGCAAAGCAAAAGGTCAAAGCAAGCCCTACACAAAACAAGTCTCTGGAAGATGGCCTCATTAGACCATTAAATCAGCTTCTCCTTTTTCTCCTTTGTAAGATGTTTAGAATGCTTTATTTTTATTATTGGATACATTTAACTCTTTCTCTTTCCAGAGCAGGGGGAAAGACGATCAGATCTACTATATAACTTCTACTCTCTATAATAGTATTACACAGAATTGATCTGCATTTGTGAATCTGAACTGGGATAAAGTCAATAAATGCTTGGTGGATTACAGATCACTAACACTTTGGTTTGCCAGATGATCAGTATGTTGTATAGCTTAGTTTTCTGTTGAACAAGTGAGGTGACACATTAAGAACAATATAGACACTCACCACTAATAAAATTAGGATAATCTTTCAACATTTACTGCCTGTAGGCCCTTTCCTTAACTCTTTCAATACCAGCATGTTTCTAATAATACCAAACATGGATTAGATTAACCCTTTTGATGCCAAAGAGCAGCCATGCACTGTCATGGAAGACTGTTCTCCATAAACAGACAAAATGACTACACCTTTTTTAGTTGATTCAAACTTTAAGAACTATGGATGGATTCTTCCAGGTAATAAATAAATTTACCTCACGGAGAGAAAGTCTGCAAAAAACAGTCATCATTTACACAACTCCTTTCCATTTCGTCTCCATTCCCCAAAATAAAATAAAATAATAAAAAANAAGGCAAAAGCAGAGACCCCTGGCAAGAGTTCTTTCAAAACTCAAAAGAGACTGACTCTAGTATGAATCAATCTCTGCTGCCACCAGGCCTTAATGCAGAAGGCTGTAATTTGCTAATGTAACACAAGACTCTCTAATGAGCTCCCATTTCCAAGAAATCCTTTGGGGCAAGTGGAATGCTTGAAGCAACATTTGTGGAAACCCTTGAAAAACTGCAGGAAAACCAAGCTGACCCAAATAACTGCACCAGAATAGCTCAAGAGGGCATCTACCCATCTTGGCATTGCCTGGGACCAACTCCCTGCCAGTGCATGAATTATGAGGTAATCATTGACCCTCTCAAGAAAGCATAAGGAAAATTCAGGACAGACCTCCCTCACTTCAGTCCTTCCCAGAACTGAGAGAGGGAGAGCAATCCAGAGCCATCTCCAATGGGAATTTTGTTGGTAGAATCACCTTTCAGCTGCTGGCAGCTGAGTGGAATGGTGATTTGCCACTGGAGGTCTGCTTCTTTTTAAAGGGCCCAACTGAGCACAAAAGGGAGCAAACTAGCAATGTTTTACCCTACTAGACTGGGCAGCACTGGTGACTGATTCGACACTTCAGTGGTTGTTCCCCTTCTGCAGAAGTGAGTCTAACAGGTTTGTTGAAGTCACATATATTAGCAGAAACCTCAGTTTCCAATGGAAAGTTGATGTAGTCATCATCAACTGCTTTTTCTAACGCTTAGCAACATTACCCAAGCACCCTGAGTTACATGACAAAGGATCAGAGGCTAGCAAAATGCAAGATTCCTGGATATTGATACAAGAGATTTCTTTACATCAAACAAGGCTCAATGAAGGAATTTTTCTGATTTCTACGGGGTTACTGAGACAGAGTGAAAATACAGGAAATTTCCTACCTGGGGATGGAATGCAGATGCCGTGGCAGACCACTCAAAGGAATAATTTTTAAGTATGCAAATGATCATCTGCTACACCAAGCATCTTAGCCACAATATACCATGTAAACATCTGATCAGCAGTAAAGCCTATAGACAGCTCATAGACATAAATAGCTATTATTTATTAGCTATGGCCAGCTAATAAACATCAGTATGCTGTTCAGCAGTCAAGCTGTCCCTCCCTTTCATCATTAGCTGCTGAAGCTGTAACAGTTCACGCTGGGTCTTGTACAGCTCCAATCCAACCCCATAAAAAAAAAAAAAAATCTTGTGACTCATGTTGGAGTTGGATCACACCCTGTGCCATGACTGCTTTCTATCAGCAATAAGATCACAAATGTATAAACAATTCTTACAAATAGGAGACAAAACCAAACCACTCTACCAGAAACAAACTTTGCAAGTTCCTAGAATAACAATGGGTACAACACCAGATCGTGAGACAGACGAGGGGATCTAGCTCTATGCCAAGCAACAGGCCACGTGACAGACATGCAATCACATATCTGTTCTGCCACCTAAGTGTGGCAAATATCATGGTGGAAAGCAGTCCACAGCAGCTCTAGCCCTAAAGGCTTCTCCTCTCTCCAGTTTTGAGATCCTGCATGGCTAGCTGTATATCAGCCCTGTTGGCTCTTCTGGGCATGTGGGGGAAAACACAGAGGCAAAATACTGCAGATGCACAATAAACATCTCATGGTGGGACCGTATCATAAGACCTTACAAAGGTGATATCTTTCTCTAGCAGAAGCTTGCCGTGTTTACAAAGAAAAACAAGAATGGAGTCTACCTTAAACTTTGATCTCAAAAAAAAAAAAAAANTCTGAGTCAAGATCCAAAAGTGACAGCAGACTACAGTTATCCAACTTTTAGCACTGGAGGCTTGACTCTTACACCTTCTGGAGTCACTTATTCTTCTAATGAGTAGTGTAAAACACTATCATAACAGAATGACAGCCTTTGAAACTCAGTCAGCATGGATGCAAATGACCACACCTAAGGCGCACTAAAAATAAAACAAAAAGCCCTGAAATAATACTCAAACTTCCTGAACCCTTCAGAAGACTTCACTGTATAGATACAGCAGAGGCTTTGCAGCTCAGGTGTGTCTCTGTTTACCATTCAAATCCAGATTTTCAGAAGCAGAAACAAGTCTGTACAAGCAAACATTGCAAGAAACAAGTTTCTGTCCAATTCAGGTTTTGCTCCTCTTTCATATAATTTAGCAGCTTCATAACTTCCTATAGAAGTCTCTTCCCTGACTAAAACTACAGGTTAAACCCAAGCAACTGAACTGCAGCTGGAGCGTATGTCTGTCATTATATTTACTTACACCACACAAAAATAAACTGTAGATAACCAAATTTGTAGAGGAATTGGCAGAACTAATCAATTGTTATTACAAAGCTTGTTTGAAGATTAGATATTTTGCTTTGAAATAATAATAAAATGCAGCTAAGTGGGTTAAGAAAAGGAAATACTGTCTCCCTAAGTTACAGCTGATTATACTGCAAGTCTGCCACTCCATGTTTACTCTAAGGCAGATGTACTGATATAATGAAAAAAGCTGAAGTTATTTTAGTCATGCCTACTTTGCAGAGGGAAAAAGTTTGACCTTTTACCTTGCTCGCTGCTGTTGTCTCCACTCTGGGAAGCGTGGCCCCCGCTGGAGGGCCCTGGTGTGCCTGCCGAGTGCGTTGAGGTTGCATCATCGTGGTCTCTCCAAGATGAAGGATTCTGGTGTCAGAGTGCCAAGGAATTTTTTCCACGGTTCCCATTCCAATAGCAAATGAAGAACAGAAAGAAAACCGGGAGAAGAGGGGAGGGAGGGGGGGAAGTATACACATTAGCATTTGTGAAATGTGCCAAACACCGATACTGTTTGCACAGTGTAATAATTCTTCAGCAAAGACAAGCAGAGGAGATATAAAGATTTACTTGTTAAAACACAGGGCTGATTTTTTTTTTCCTTTTTAAACTTTCCAAAGAGTTGTCTGGATTTAATTGTTTGAATAGTACTGCAGAAGAATATTCCAGGAGAGGGGAAAAAAATATACATTAAGTTTCTTAATGAGCTCTGCAGGGTAGTGGGGCGAGAAAGCATCAACTTGCACAGTTTATGATACTAGGTGTTCAGGATCAGGATAGTTGGTATGCAAACTATCTTCCTACACTTCTAGACTGACTAGAGCTGCCAGGGGGGAAGAGGAGGAAACTCTTTCAAGAAGTACAAGGAACACACATGGGAGAGGAGTGTGTCCTCACTCCCTACCCTCTCTGTCACCCATTTAAATACTGGAAAAGCTTCCAACAGATTCAAAGCTGTGAGGGGGAAAACCAAGCTTTCTCTGAAAGATGTTATATACATGGGAAAGATGCTTCCTCATTCCCCCCCACCCCAATTACCACCTTGATATGACACATTTCAAAAGACTTTCTAGAATTATCTCTCTAACAGTTCGCTTACAAGAATTGTCAAGAATAACCACCAGGTGATTATATAAAATAACATGTATAGTGATTTTTATGTAATTCTTTCTACATTACTATGCATAAAACATTACAAAAGGGAACGCAGAAGACAGACATACAAAGTTTGCAAAACTTGGCTAAGTAAGACCTCAACTACTATACTTTAGTCACATAATGTAAGAGCACTTTCTAATTTATTGGGTAACTGTCTTTCCAAGAGAAAGGAACTGCTATTTGAAAGGATAAGTGAGGAAAAGTTAATGTTACAGTTTAGTGCTACTTTGTTGAGTGTATTCTCCTCCTGTCCTCCTCCCCTTTCCTGATCATTCCCAATACCCTGCTGTTGCTTAAAGGAAAACAGGAATTCTACTGTACAGGAAGAGCTTTATCAGCACCACATGAAGGCAGGCAAGAGATGGAATTTCCTCTGGCAGAAAAGGAGAGCAAGAACACATGAAACAGATCAGACAAGGGGCAGGACCTGCGTTACTTGTCACCTGTATGTGACAACTTAAATCGAGTGCATTATAATAATTCAACAACAAAACAAACAATAAATCCCCCCTCAAAAACAAACAAACCCTTTTTAGGTTTGACGGTGATTTAAATATGCATTGTGAAATAACACTGAACTATGAAAGCATGAGAAGAACCTGAAGACAGCCAGTGACAAGTTTGGATAAATTCTTCGAGCAGGACTGATCCTGACTTCCTCTACCCCAGTGTGTAGTAGGAATAAGACCAACAAAATCAACTGATTTACCCACTGTAAGATACAGTGTAATTGTGATTGGGACCAAGTCCCAAAATCTATACTGAAACATCGCAAAGTAATCTCCTAGCACTGATTAGTACCACATGCTCTATAGCAAGGCAGAATAGAACTGCCAAATAACGGCTTGCTACAATACCCAGTAACATAAATCTGATGGGCCTGACCTGGATCGCAGCACAGACAAAAGAAAGAACCCATGACTTCAAAAGGTTCCCAGTAAAGTCTCGTATGACCAAAGGCTAAGAAGGATGCAAATCGCCTTCACCTTACAAAGACAGACAGACAGACACATGCACCCATGTACATGGTTCCATAGCAGAAAGATATGAGTAAAATCAGAAGACAGGTCGTGATCTGAAATCTGCCTAACCTGTCAGCACAACAGAGAGCACAACAGCACTTATGGCACAAAATCACCATCCTCCCCCACCTCTACCCCCCCACCCCCAAAACCTAGAAGACTGATCTATTTTTCCTCACACAGGATTACAACAGGAAAAAAATGCCACCAAACAATTTTTAATTCATTGAGATTATTGTATTAATTCAGTTTCAGAAATCACTATTAATACTGTAACCCCCCACAATTTCATAAAGAAACAAGAAAAACCAACTAAACAAAAAACGACCACACTTTACCATCATTTTACAGAATCACAGAGAAAGATGAGAAGTCTTGGAAGCTGAAGCAGCCCAGATGTTATTAAAAAGAACAAAAAAGTTGAAAATAAGGTTAGCAAAAAGTTCAGATAGAAATAAAATGCAAAAACTGAGCAAGTTTCTTTATAGCCTGGATTAAAACACAGTTGTGCCTATGAGCTTCTCTTTTTATCTCTGAGTTAGGAAGCCACTCAAATAGCTTCAAGCTGAAGGCAAACAGCAGACAGGAGCTCTTCAGCCCTCTGCAGCCTCTTAGCGTCAGCTGTTTGCCGGATGGTAATCAGATAAAGAGCTAGAAGAAATACATGAAAAAGGAAAGAAATAATAGCATAGCAGGAGTTTAGCCCATCAACAACATCATGCTGGAACCTTCTTTTAGAAAATGTAATAATTGCAACATGTTCACCTAGGCTAAACTTTTCAGGGAACACAGTCAGTTATGCTAATTTTGTGTTGGCTGCTGTTGGAGCTCCTTATCACATGGATGAAAATTACAATAATTAACCGGTAGCAACTCAGCTATGTTTTAAGGCAAACATCATCCCAAACCTATCATGCAATTTTTCAAAAGCTAGACCAGCCTTTCTGCTTCAAAACCATAACTGAGTGAGACTTCCCACAGCTGAAAACACTTGCTGTCTCTACCGGGCTGAGTTGTTCTTGACCTCAGTTTGTAGATCCCATTTTTGAAAGACAGACTGTATTGATTGGGAATTCAATGTATTTCTTCTGACACAGTTTTCTTGAGGAAGCAATTTGGCAGAATTTTGTTGAAGGACAGAAAATATAAGATAAGATATTTACTAGATATGATGGTAGAATGTTGGAATAATTTGAAAGGGAGGGAAAAATCTAGGCTTTAATATTATAAAATATTACAAATAATTCTAGAGGTGGAGTTTACAGACTCATAAAAAGTTAGCATTCCTTTGCTTTGGACCAAGATCATTGTTATGTGTCAGTGAACTACTCTTTTTCTCCCCTAGACTCTTTCCAACCTTGCATCCCTCACAAAAAAAAAATAAATACTTGGCCAAATGACTAATCATAAGAAGTTATTTTATGAGTGTCTTCACAAAAAAAAAAAAAAAAAAAGGGGGCTGGGGGGCAAATGACACATCTAAAATGTGTTTCACTGGCAACACTTTATCAATACAGTTTAGGTAGCTGAAAAGATCTTGGCCTAAAGCCCACTAATATTAGTTGCACTTTTTCTGTTAGTTTCAATGAGATTTGTATTAAGTTATCACACTGGGGGGGAAAAAAAAAGAAATCAAACAGATAGCTTTAGATAAATTACACAAACTGCTAGCATGGGTTCTTGTTTCTTCTTTCAAGTTTAGTAATATAGGTTGCAGAAACACATTAAAGAGTGTGGATGATGTCTGCCAAAATGCAATTGCCTCTTTTGTGTACGTGTGCATACTATAAAAATTTCACACACATATGACCTAAACTAATGCCAGATACCATAGAAAGTGAACAGCACACATGTATCTATTCCCAGTAGTTTTAATAATTGGGAGTCAAATATGGTACTCCTCTTGCTCTTACCTAATTGTGTTAAAGCGCAGTGTTACTAGGAGAAAAGCAGTGAATACCGAGTAGAGCACAATAGAAGGAGATGGAAAATAGATACAAGAAGCTATGTCTCCAGGGGCAGTATTTTCTATTTGCAGGGCTACAGACTCACAGCTGATAATGCAAGTTGTAATTAATATAAAAGCAGGAGACAATATGGGGAAAGCTTGTACTAGCAGGGCCACAGGAGATCGCTCCACTGCTATCCACTGTTTCTCATTTACACACACAGCCTTCCCTAAAAAACACAATTTTACCAGTGGTTTTTCCCTTGAAAGCTAAAAGAAAAAAATTATTTAGCACCAACATTGAGTTTTGCTAAATCTAGAAAAGAGCAACAGAAAGGACAAGATTCTCCTGGCACACAAAGCCAATCTGACACATTACTCTTTAGTTGATGCTGAAAACCTGCTGGAAACCACAAGAGTTTTTAACTGCTATGGGATTTCTTGAACAGAGATGTTGTAACAGAGAAATTTTATAGAGGATCATCTTCTGATAAATCACAATTCTTACTTTGTATGGCCAGAATTTCCACTGGATGAAGTCTGGCTAGTTTTTTGTGAGTGCATGTAGTACTGCTAGGGCTGATTCTGATCTCATACTGCTTTTTATGGTGATATTAAAGACTCAATTAACCATAAGGAATTTGCTTCTTATTTATAACTGGGAAGTAAAATCAACCAGGCCAGCTGATGCCCATGTGAGTAAGCTGAGCAGGATCTGGCTCTCAGACGTTCACGGAAGTTTTAAGTATACAACTGTGACAGCATAAGGCCCCAGCATAATTTTATCAGATGAAATGGACAAAATCATTAATCTTGAAGGAACAAATAAAACACAATATGCTTTCATAAAAGAAACTATAATGGCTATAGAGCCATTATTTGTGAAGGTGGTTGGACTCAAAGGTCAGGTAAATTAATTTTGCGAATGCAAAACTGAGCTGAACTACTTGACATGGATGTCATTATCATCCTCAAGTACAAGCCAAATCCTGCTCATCTTGTTCTTATAAGTAACATCTGTAAACATAGTGGAATGACTGATATGACTGATACACCCAAAAATCAGTATCTAGATACCACCATATACAAAAATATGATAGGCTATGCAGGACATGGAAACCTCTCACAAACACACACATGTGTTTCTCTGTGTGCATCTGTGTCTGCTATATTTTGTGCATATAAAGTTCAGGATGGTATCTTAGAGACTATGTGGAGTGCATTAATAATAAACTTACTATGTAAAGAAACTTTCAATAGACAAATGAGCCATGAAAAACTCTAATTTGACACAATATGTATGTTTTCTAAAAAAGACTACTCCTGGTATTACTAAGGTTTATTTTTCTACAGATGCATACTTAATATGATTACTTTTTGGGTGCCAGAATTACCCAACTTAAACAAAACATGAGGCATTGCAATCTATCAGATATGTGTGTATATATGTACAAGTTTAAATTCTTAGCTCTTGACTTTACATTTGAAGAAAGTGTCAGGAGGAATTTTTGACCCTTCTAGAATATGGCAGCATTTTGAAAAGCTGCGTGCTTTTTATTTTTTAATTAAGACTGAACTAATACATGTAATCTACCTGCCAGCAAGGAACTGAGACTTGAAAAACCAGGAGTTTGTTGGTTTTTAAAATTGTCCTTCTGTCATTCTGTGTGGCTACACTTCATCTAAACTGATAGACAACTCAAACCAAAGAGGAAACACCATCAAATGGATAGTGAAATACATTATTGGTTCAGTTTGAGACCACACAGTTTAAAAATAAAATACTCAAATTTGACCTGCAGACTCAAATTTGAGACTTCAGCTGTTGACTTAAGCATACCTTGGCCCACCAAAAAGAGGAAATGTACATGACCTACAGTCTCGGAAAGTTCCTGATGCTACTTGCACTTTCAGAAAGCACAGGGCCCACCTCAATGTCCTAAGTCTTAAGCCACATCCTAAGAAGGCTGACGTATTATCATTCCACTTAACTACTTAGTTTTCCTTCTGGCACACAGCAGACAGAAAGATCACCTTTAGGATCTGATCCTGCATTTCTCAAAACTGCCACTGAAGTCCACGAAAGTGTGGCATACCTGGAGATTGTGGCATCAGATCCCCAATTACTTCTTCATTACTCAGTGAAACCTAAAGGTTTAATTATATCACTGGAACAGATATGTATTCACCTATTTTTATTTTTTCTTATCTGCAAGATGTCAGGAATTTGCACAGACCACTCTTTGACAGGAAATATTAAAGAAATGTAAATTGTCCAAAAGTACAAAATAAAAGTATCTCTTCATTTGAGAGCTGAAACGTTAAATATTCTAATAGCCTAGTATTGCTCTTCTACAGGTAAGACACTGCATTTCTGATCTGCCAACAGTCTTCTTTTATGAAAGAGATGTATGTATATTTCTATGCATTTTAATTATATTTTATAAACTATGATCTGTATGTTATTACCTCTGAGTTGCAAATTGACTAGAACATATAAAGAAATATTAAAAAGACTGAGGCCCTGATCGTCTTCCCACAAAAGCTAGTGGAAGGAGAGTCATAAATTTCTATGGGAGAATTTCTAGCCTTCAAAATAGGTTTGTGCTAAAGGAAGAATTGTGTAGCACCAGGTGAAGCCAGGTACAAAAGAAATCTAATTAAAATACAAAATGTTATCATATGCTTAACAAAGTTTTAAGATCTCCAAATTCTACAAGCATTATGTTTTTCAGATTTGAATAACTTAAAAGAAGAAATAAAGATTTTTCAGCAATCTCAACAGATATTTTAGGCTGAACACTGAACGCAGGATAGGGTCCAGAATGTTTATATTGAACAGTAATAAATTGTATGTCCTAGGAAACTCAGCTTGAACAGCAGCAGTTTCTTTCCTCTTTTCTTATCTTTTTTTTTCTCCCCTTACTGATCTGGTTCAGCCAGGGCATAGCTGTAATTACGTTCTTCCTATCTACAGCTAATACCTCAGAGCAATAAAAAAAAAGCGAGGGTGTTAAAAATTCAAACACTAATTATGGGCTGTTATATTTACTAAACACAGCAGAGTAATACCAAAAGTTTCAGTTTCCTGTGGCCAGCACTGCACTATTTGATCTACCAAGTCCCTAAACCCTTTACACTAACTATATTACATAACAGTTCATAGCACACTAAAATAAAATTCGATAAACACGTTTATTACCAAACATGTACAGCACAACCTCTTACAGCTGTCTCCTTTTCCCAGCACAGGTGTATCTGAAGAGTTCATTCCTTTGTTGATTTTGGGTTTGTTTTCCAATTAAGTGATATAAATAGTAGAGCAGTAGATTTTGAAAGGGGAAGCATGCACTATTTGAGTACCCCATTTAAAGTCTTATAGTAAATATTAGTTAATCCTACAATTGTTTCTGTTACTTTCCCTTATTCCTGTCTTCAGGTCTAGCAAAGCAATAAAGCTGAGAGTTGCCTTAGTTTCTAGTTCAGCACTGCCACTGTCACCACTACCACCCCTCACATTCATGTTAAACACACACAGGGTAGTTTTACACCACTTAATAAGAATAGAGGAGTATGGATTTTTGGGGTGTCAAACAACTGTCACAAACTGTCGCCTCCACAAGAGAAACCTTGGCACACAACAAATTAACCTACGTTTCTTTTGGGCTATCATTATTCATAGCCAATCAGTTGAAATGCTCCTAGTATTTCATGTGCAAATAAAACCATGAGGGGAAGACCCGTGGATCAGAATAGCGGGCCAATACATAAAACAGAGGGAACAACATGCTGTCTCTGTCCTTCTGAAGTGGCTCATCATCTCCCCTGCACCAACTTTCACCAAATGAGATCTAGCCTGAGGCTATATATTAAATATGCATATCAAGGCAAATGAAAAAAAATAAACCTGCAGAGTCAAATTGGACAAATTTGCATGCTTGAACTGCTACATTTTCAGGTAGATGCTCAGAAATGATAGCTCATTTTTTAATAGACTTGCATGATTATATTAGCCATTTTTTAAAAGCTTTTCCTTCTCTATGAATAAAGGCATATTTCTTCCTGCTGGAACCTTGTACAGTGCAAATATAAAATGTGGTAGTTTGACTAAGCTATAAAAGTGTTAAAGTTCTGTCAGGAAAACAAGCTAATATACCAAANGGAGACACATTTCCCAAAACGCATGAATAAAATGTAACTATGTGATACAGCTCTTCATTTCCCAGTTGGTGTTCTGGTTGCACAAATTATTGCTTCCTTTCAAAACAAATAGCAGGGGGCTAAAGTAAAAATGTTATAGCTCAAATCTCCAGGAAATAAAAGGCTTTAAATTATAATACCCAATGAAGTGGTAAACCCTAACGGGTGCAAGATAAATGGGTTGTCATATTTATTTGAGTTTGGTTTTGGGGGTACAGATTCTTCTTAAGGATGATAATAGTTACCAAATTATCAAAATGCTAACCCCCTCCACCCCTGTCCTATCATTGTGTGTGAATTTAAATATTATAATGGAGCACTGCAAATTGGCTTGAGCATTTGCCATCTGCCAGAACCCTAAACAAGCTAGTTTATCTAATCTCCTCAATATAAACATAAGCATGCTCCATTTCTACACTTCCACTTGAAACACACACATGTAAAGAAACCATACTAGAGAAACATGTTGGGGTTTTTTTCTGTTTCTCTAAATTTTACACAAGGAATCACTATCTTTCAGGTTGCCACTCATTTCAACTTCTTTTCTCGTACTCTCCCAGAATACTTATGCCCACTAATTTAGGGTTGTAAAATGCCATGATACAAATATTTTTGAAATTGTGTCATGCCTCATGGAGTTTATTATCTATGTGTGAGATAGCTGATAAACAGAGAAACTTTCAGGAGGCTCTGCATACATTTTTTTTTTCTCTCAAAATAATAGATTCAAAATGTAAAACATAGCACAAACCTCGTCCTGCAATGTTTACTGAATACAAATGAGAAAATGAAAGCTAAGGCTTGGGTCCAAAAATATTTCCTGTAACTAAGCCGTGCCAGAAGGGGGACATTAGAAGAATTTATTATTGTTTTATCTCCCAACTCAGCTTCAGTCCAGGTCTAATGTAATTATCAAATACACACACAAACAACGAGTTTTGAAAGGAAACAAAAGCTTATTCTCCCTGGGCTTGCAGCTACTCTTCTTAACACACTGGGAAATAAAGGCAGGCGCCTGTGCAGAAAGCATGGTTAACTTCACGCCGGGTGTTAAATTAATATTTCAACCACTAAAATATTAGACTGTATCATTTAGATTATGAGTTCAATTGAATCTAAAACTGTGTAAACCCCTTTGCCCCCCAGGGATGCATTCCTATAAATAAACTGGAGTTCACACCCACTCTTTTTAATCAGAGCTATTCCTTCCCTTTTCTGTGGTACCAGCTGCAATCTTTCCCTTCACGTTCTGAAGTCTCCCTGCATCTACATCTTCTGACGGATCACAAGAGCCGCTCCAAAACCCGGAAAAACAAAGGCACTCTCCTCACCACGCACACCAACGTTCAGTCCTACACACATTTACACGAATCCACCAACTCCTAAACTGTTAAAATCAACTGCTAACCTACAGTTACTCAATCATCATTCTCTCCAGCTTTCTGTAATACATTGTTAATAATTGCTTCATCAAGGTTACTGTCTTTTATTATGAAGATGCTTCAGGCATTTGGCAATAAGTCCATATTCTGACAATAAGTTGCTCTAAAGCAAAAGCATTGGAAACTCTAATGTGCTAACCCTTTTTTTTTTTTTTTAATGCAGTGTGGTATTGCCAATAATTCTCATCACTTGTCATCCCCACAAGAGGGGAGGGGGGAGCAAATCAGCAAACTTTCTCCCTAACTTTCTTGTCTCTGTTTCCTTACATTGATGCATTGATTACAAAGTTGGCAAAGCAGAGGAGAAAGCACCGATCCCCACATCAAACTGTCAGTTTGCTAGCTCTCCAAGCCTCCCAGACCAGGAAACTTTACAAACCATTGCAAACTCGATGCTTTACAGATGGAAACTGAAGGAACCTTTTGCATTTCTACAACTTTACAAAGCAAGAGGGAAGAAAGTGTGAAGTTGGGATCCGAGCTAGCAAGAGGTTAAAGTAGTAATATTACTAATAGACAACAGCAACAGAGCAAGGACATTGGGAAAAGGTTCTCAAAGCAGGTTAAAGTCCTAAAAAATGCCATAAAGAAAACAGAAGGACTTACATGATCAGCTAAATTTGTGGAAGATCCTGAGAGTTCTTCGTGGTCTGATTTGGAGCTGCCATCCCTTTCATCAATAACAAGGTCTATTGGCATTTTTCCTTTCAAACAACTAATGTACCGATGGCAGAAGTTATCACACAATTCATGAACCTGAAAAGAATAACAAGAATAATAGTATCAATAATGGCAAAATATCATACTGCAACTTTTTTTTTTTTTTTTGGTAGCAAGGACAACCCTCTGATCTACTCCACAAGTAACTCTAATTAATGGGGACAATAGTTGAAAGCAAGGAAACAATAGAGAAATTGTTGCAGCACATATTATTCTCTGGAGACTTGCCACAGCAACAAGTTAGAGAGAGATAGTGGGCTCAAACTGGTGTGCAGAAGAAAATCGGATTTGATGATAACATCAGAATACTGGGAGCTGGACCCAGGCAGTATCTCTGGAGCATACACAAGCTGGACAGGTACAACTAGTCACTTTGGATGGGATCAATTTAAACCGGGGCTAAAACCAAAGGTCTAAATCACTGAGAGCAGTAAAATGAAGCTACTCGCTGAGGCTGTGGGAAGAACAGTTCTCATCCCAGGGCACAGCCCCTTGCCCACACTGTGCAGGGGCCCCTGTCTCTTCCAAATATTTTATGCTTGCTTGGGGTTAATGTGCCTGCCAGAGCTGGAGAGGGGAGTGAGCAGTTTCATTTCTTTTTGTAAAACATATTATTTCTGAGTGGGGAAATGAGCTTATACTGAGGAAGGGGCAAGAAGGATGAAAGGGGTTTAATATACTGAATACTGATATTAGAAGCACACACATTCAAACAAACAAGAAAAAAAAGGCGGAGCTGGGCCGGGCATGCCTGTCGGTTGTCACATATTCTGATGGCACAGGCTACAGTGTCACACAGCGTTTCCCCTCTCTCCTCTGGCCATGTTTACAAGTCAGCCCAGTCGGGAGGGAGGACGGGGGAGGAGAGGGTTGGGGGAGGAGGTGAGGACAGGGAGGGAATGGGCATGCCCCGCGCCCACCTCCGTGGCTCTTACCTTTTCTAATTCCAAAAGGTGAAACCTTAGTACTTGTATTGCTTGGATCATCTGCAAGAAAGTTGTGAGCAAGGGGTTACGTGGGAGATAGGAGGATGGGGGCCGTGCAGAGCTGCGAGCCCGAGCGGGCAAGGGGATGAAGGGGGTTGTCAAGGCGTGCAGTCATTAGCCAGGATTTTAGCTTATTGGTCACGCTTCAACAATTTTGATCAACTTTAACCTAAGCACTTTATTTTTATCGTATTTATTCCAGGAGCGGTGACTAGTGTTTTATTACCAAGGTCTTGGAGAAAGCCTCTTCCTCTACTCCTCGCTCCTTTCTCAGTACCCCGGCCCTCATCCCTGAGGGTCCGCAGAGAAGTCAATCACACGCTCTCGCCCCCCCTCCCCCCATCCCTCAGGCCCGCGGGAGAAAGGGTAGTGAGCGTGTGAATAGTTTGGCATCTTCTTTACAAGTGGATTTAGGCACTTTGAATATTGAAATCGTTCACATTACCAAAAGAATTATGTTAGAAATCTACAGCTCTCTCTTCTTAAGCAGTTATGTCCTTCACTTTAGCTTCCCGCGACTTTCAAACGCAGCTTTGCAATGCACTGGGGCTCGAGAGTTCGCCCTGGCTCTCTTTAAGAGCGCGGCTCTTTGAAGCCCCTTGAAGGCAGCTTGCCGGCCGGCCGGCGCCCCGCTCCCTGCCCGCGCAGCACGGTCGGTGCCCTGGCCGGCAGTCCCTGCCCCGCCGCACCCACCGACCCCGGCCCCGGGCGGCGGAGAGCGCTTGCCGGCAGCTGGTGGAGAGGTCGGGAAGGACGAGAGGGCAGTGGGGTGGAAGGGGGAACAGGCCTTACCAAATTGTCCAACTCTGGATTTGAGGAAAAAAGTGGTTTTTCGGCGCGGACCTGCAAGAAGAAGAAAAAGCAACGTGAACTACAATTTCTTTTTTTAGCCCGCACCCGAAGGGGGAAAAACTCCTGTGACAAAACCGGCCGGTACCAAACCCGGCTGAACGCCCTGGATCACTGTGCTGTGGAGAGGAGCTGCAAGACTCGGCGCCGAGCCGGCCGCCGGTGTCATGGGAGCCCTCTCCTTTGGGTGTCCTGCCTGCCTCCCGCTCCCTCTGCCTCCAAAACTCAGCCACAGCTACCTTTCTCTATCACTATCGCAGGAGGGCGAGGGCCGGGAGCGCCAGCCCGGCAGCGTGGAGGGGCTGCCGGCGAAAGGGGGGGGGGGGGGGGGTCCGGGCCAGCCGGGGCACCAGAGCGTACCC
>VXBX01004059.1:552109-566929 GCA_013400415.1 Scytalopus superciliaris
ACAATTTGCTGTCCCCAAACGAAGCTCGAGATTTCAGTCGAATACCGCAAATAAAATTAGCATGACCTTGATTACACCCCGTATGAATATCTCATTTACCTAATGACTTTATGTCACGTACGCAGAGGGTCAATTTCCTTTTAACCTTTCCCATTGCTGGAGTAAGCATTCTTTTATAATCAATGCCTGTTTGAATAATCAATTCGCATTTTATGATCCCTGACAAACTCAATATACATGTGCCTGGTTTCAGCAAAGCAGCCGGCCCCGCTCCGCGGCGTTTTTACGTCCGAAGAGTTTGCGGCGGGGTTTCCCGGCTCCCCGGGGAGCCGCCGCGGGCTGCCGCTGCCGGGCTCGGGGGGCTGGGGGCTCCGGTCTGCTCCGCTCCGCGCAGCCCCCGCCCGCGGCCGTGCCGCCCCGGCTGGACGCGCCCCGACACAAAGCCGCCGGCCGGCATCCCCCCGCATCTCTCTAGCGCTGGACGCGCACTTTCGCTTGTTTTCCCAATCACTCAAAGCAAAATATGCGGTTTTCCCGCCTTCTTCCCCCGTTTCCTTCCCAGGAATGCGCACAGCGCCCGGGACCGTCCTCTCTTTCTGCCTTTGCCGGGACAACCTGTCTCGGTGGGGACGAAGTTTACCCGGCTCTGCAGCCGAGGTCCGACCTCCTTGAGAACTGCTGAGGGAAGCTTGGTGTCCTCGGCCACGTCGGCACCTGTGAAACCTCGCCTGAGTCCTTGCATTAGCCTCACTGTACCGTGGACTTTCAGGAGCCTCTCTGCCAACCAACCCCCTTTATTGCCTCTCCAGCCACCTCAAAACTGGGGGTCGGTAAAGTTGTCCCAGAAGCGCAGCCCCCAAGCACAACTCGAGAGTAGAAGCGTACGGGGAGAGGAGGGGGGTTAGGGCAAGCTGAACTTTGCCAATGTTTTTCCTATAAGTAGCTCACATTTGCTGTGATCTATAGCGTGAGTCTGGAACTGAGACTTATTGCAACCCCGTTGCCTCTATTGGATAATTAATGCTGATTCATAGCAGGTTCTACCTACAAACGTGTGTTTCGTTTTTCTCTGCAGGGTCCATGGTTCTTTGGTATGTTGTTATTCCCTGAAAGGTAATTGCACTTGATATTCTCTCGGGGAAGGCTCATTAGCCGAGGGCAGAGTGGCGTTGCCAATCTCAGACTCTTTCAACAATTCAATGCAAACATTTGCCCCAGAGGTTCAGTACAACACTTCCAGCTCACAAAAGAGTCCTTGGATACAACATTTCCCTTAANCATTATATATATATATTTTTTTTTTTTTTTCCCTACTCAAGCAGAAAGCATTTTTAGTTTAGGGTTTTTTTATATTAACCCCTTACTGTAAGTGTTCAAAGCTACACAAGAAGATTAGACGTGTTGCCTTGGATTGCAGGACTTCACCGTTCCATTTATAAGAACATAACCAGGACACAACTGTGGATAAAACAGTAGAAAAGGCACCACATCTCACACTCGTCTGTATTCACTCCTTTACATGCTCTTAACATTTTCAAAATGAATGTCAAAACACTTATTCACTGGCCACCATTATAGACCTATACCTGACTGCTTTCTCACACATGCGTGCTGTCATCTCTTTGGCTCCTTTAATTTCTCCTGCTAAAATAATTACCTCACTAATGGAAGACAATGTAACTCAGGTATAAGGTAAGTTAGAGAACTTACATTGGTTAGTACATACTAATTTATGAAGGTGAATCCTCCATGATTGTTCTAATTTTATTTTTCCCCTCTGTTGTTCATAATTTTGAAAATCTGATTCTTCCATTTGAGTCTTGTCAGATTGAGCAGAATGATTCACTGCAGAGAAGTTCCAGTTCTTACAGGAGAAAATGGTCTCCATAGGACTAATGAAGTGGAAGCAGAGGCACATCTCAGATTAACAAGTTCTCAGACATCACCATATTTTCCATGTTATAATAAAAGAATCTGAGAATCTATATTTATAATTAATTAGATGATATACTCTCCTTGGCAATGGTGTTAAAGGGTGTTAAAGACTGGTGTTAAAAATGGTGTTAAAGAACTGGTTTTAGTTCCAAGCAATAGGCCCTATACCTAAAATGTATCTATCTTACCGTGTTTTACATACTTCTACTCACCATATTTTTCCCATCACAGTTAGCCCATAAACTCAAAAAGCAAAACTTTTCTGTGCTGTATCACCAGTGACTTTAATGCTAGTACATTAGAAAGGAAATTGTTCTATACTGTGTGACTACACAGCAAATAGGTCCCAAAGACTAGACATGTGTTACAAGTTTTATTCCTCACTCACCAAAAGGGCTGCCAATCATTCTATAGACCTCACCTATTAGGGGGACCAAAAGTTCATAGAAAAAGACCTTAATGCTGGGAATCTCTATCAACAATGTTTTTCATGCTGACAGTGCAAACCTGTGTCCCAAAGTTCCATTGACTGAAAGAGAATGTGAATGGAGGACACAAGGCAGGATTCTGCAAGGTGATTTTACAAGATGCCAAGCCTGCAAGTGTAAAGTACTCAACCTTCCAGGTTGTACTGATATCAAATGTGGACAGTTACCACCCTTCCAGTAAGCCCTCAGCACAAGAAAACATCAGTCCTTTAATTAATACTTTGGTGCTTCACAGCCATGGCTTTTGCTTGGCACTTTAAGAATCTCTCATGTCATGGTGGTACATTCTACCTTTTCAAAAGTGTTTTTTGAGATGAACTGGCCTTTCAGCAATGCAACACAATCAAGCTAATGTACTAATAGATTTAATTTTTAAAGTAAATTTTAACTTTAAAACTTGTCTCATGCATTTATAAACCATCATTAGTAGTTCTATTGATCAATGATACAAATAGCTCTAACAGAAGCTTTACTTTGATGTAGATAAATATAAACAGCATTGAAAAAATAACACAGAAGTGGTTGTGCTGCACTCTTACCTTAAGGCTATCTTATGATCACAATAAGACATATCTAGGCATGTGTCATACTGGATAATACAATTTCTTGGGTGTTTCAGGGCACATGACTTTACCTTGGACTTCACAACAGCTGAGACTTGCCATTTAAAAGCATGGTCCTGGCATTACTAAAAAAACCCACTCTACTAATATGTAATTATTAACCCATATATAGAGATTTCTTTTTTTTTTTTAAGAATTGCTTAGTACTAAATACTCAGATAATTTTATTTCCATTATTCATGTGCCAAGATAAAAATAAACATTTGAAATATTTTTCTCTTTTATGGAAGAGATGATAAAACTATTCATTTGAAATGAACTCTTGGATGAAGGCAGCTATATTCTCTGGACTTGGATCTCTTATTCCCAGCTGGGAATGCAACATCAGATCATGGAATTTTGCTTCAGTTTACTTCAAAATATTGACCAAGAAGAACTTAGGCAAACAATTTCCAGTCTTTCACAATACGTTCATTTGGGCTTTTAATTTCATTACTCTTAGTGCGTCACTGATCACCTATCACACTTGCTCTATTTCCCAAAAGGTTGTTGAAATTATTTAGACAGGAGACTAAATGAATAATGAAAATGCCCAAGAAATATTCCTGTCTATGTACGCCTGTCTGTGTACAGGTATTCGTCCATGGCCTGATTCTGTCTTACTTCCATTTGCTAAGAGCATAAAGGAAAAGATCCATAAAGGAAATGTATTCATCTAATACTTGTTCAGAGAAAAATACTGCTTGCTTTAATGTTCACGTATGTGGTCACAAACATGATGAAAACAAGAGCCATCTGAACCCCCTAGAGCTGCTTCATAACTAGAGTTGCAGCATGAACACAGGAACATAACCAGTTTTGCCTCTGTAGGTTGATTTCAGCTTTCAAACATTATGGAAATTCATCAGCTGCCTTTTTTGTCCCTGCTCCTGGTTTAACTTCAGATCACTTCTCCTGGTAAATGGCTTTTGATACTCCAGTAAGATCATATTTTTGATCCAAAAGCAAATTTCTTTTTGCTGTTGTTTTCAGACTTGATTCATTGAAAAAGGTCCTGTCTGCAGCCAATATGTTCATGGTAACTGCTCCCGAAATAAAAATACAGCAACATTCTTGGTATTTGAGAGAGATATTGCTCTCATTACATAATCCTCCATAAATGGAAAAAACCATACAAGATCTTGGCCTTGCTCCCCTCGGGCACCTAACAGTTTGAAAGACTTTTTTTAGATTAACAAAAAAGCAAAGAATAGGATTTTGGATCCACTGTACTGCAAATAGTATACTTTTTAGGTGGAGTGCTTCCTGGGAAAGTGTATATGATTGTACCAGTATTCTTCAGTGGGGGATTTATTTTACTGGATTCACACAGCCCCAAAAATAAGTCAAATGAAGTATTTTTTTCCCTCTGACAATAAAGTGTTACCAGGGAACACTTTTAAGTCAGAGGAATTAATTACTAATTTCTGTCCAGATCTGAAGATCTGAACTGTCTTAAAGCCTGAAACACTGTGATGAGAGGGTTTAGTCTTGATATTTCCTTCTGAAAATACTAAATAAAATCATTGCTATTGCAATGAAGCATGTTAGCTGGTGTTGAACACCGAGACAGACGAAAAACAGCCAGAAAGAGTTCATGGACCTCTTTCTCTTCACTTAAGCAGGAGAAACTCTAGTGAAGTTAATGGAGTTGCAGTGATGTAAGACTAGTAAGGTGAGAATTGCACAACTTGTGTTTAACTTGGTGTTATTACTTTAAAAACAGAGTTTACTTCACTAAACAATCTGAAAATAAACACAAAACAAAGGGCAAATGAGACAAATCACAAGTAAGCATGCATGCAGAAAAGGTAAGTGCAAATTAGATTTGAATATTCATGAGTCACAAATCATTGACAGTTTGAAATAATGCAAAACAGCTTTATAAATGAGGTTAAGGCAAGGGACATCAAAGAAAGGCATTGCTAAATCAATAGCAATTTGATTGTGCATATACTTGTAAATTGTGACTACAGTTTTTGTGGCATGAGAGAAAAATACTGCACATGTAGTGGAGAAGGTACACATAAATATTCTTTTTGAATGTGTTATATTTTTGCAATTCAGCATGTACTTGGAGGCCTGACATGTATAAAGTGACCAGATATCATTTTTTAATTTTTTCCCCCAGGAGAATTATAGTTTCCTTTGAGTATCCAATCTCCTGTGTTGTGTTGCTTAGTATGACAAAAAATTCAGTTGTCAACAATACCTGCACAGCAATACTGCAAAATAGAATAATTACTCACTTTATTTGACTTCAGTAGAAGGATCACCTGCTAATAAGAGTCTGTCATAAAGTCATAGCCAGTGAAGATTATCTATTTGTTTCAGAAAATTTAGCTCTCAGAAGTGAGATCAGATGAGTTGCAAGTCTAAAAGCAAATTGCTGGAGCACAGAGATTAAAAGAATGTTCACTTGAAGGATGGCCAACCTGACTTAGCTCAGAGCTTCTTAATTCTTCTGGCTCTAAGCATCGATAAAGTATTGGATCTCTTTCTTATTTGTGAGTTCTATGGATATTTGAAACTGAATGGTTTACAATGTTGATGAGAACAAAGAACCAAAAGGTGTAACTGTCAGAAATAATCTGCCCATTTAAAATTGCACCCGAATGTTTGCTTTTCCTAAGGGTTTGTATTTTGATTACATAACACTCACTCTACTATACTATCCAATTTCTCTTCCTCAATGTCTTTTACATCCACTGTGCCATCCTTACTCTCTGGCATGACAGATGAGGATTCACTGGGTCAAATGAATCTAAATATATATATTTACCAATACTGATGGCAAAATCAAGCAGGAATATCCATTTGGAAATGTTATAAGGTACTCTGGTTCTATAAGAAGAAGCACACGACTTCTTGCAGTGCTGCCTTTAAAATCATCCACTCACGTGAACGAAGCTGACAATTAACTCGTGTCAAAATACTGTAGAAGGAAAAATCCAGATGTCGAATAACTTAGGAAAGGGATAACCTTGTGTCCTTCCCAATCCCCTAGATGAGCTTGTCAGAAGCTGATGTATATCTCGTGCCATCACAATATCATAAGATACCTGTATATGCCATGTTTAAATTCAGAGAGCTTTCTGCAATAAGTTCTTCAAATCTGTGTATTCCTCATCATGAATAAACAATAGATAGGTTAGAAAGAGTCCAGGTTAAAGGCTGGATTGCCATTTCAGGAACATTTCCTTCAACCTTCACAATCTGTGCAAAGACAAATTGATCTCCCCTGAGGAAGAGTTACCCCTTGAGTTACCCCTGAGTTACCTCTTGAGCATAGCAGAGATCTTGAAATCAACAGTCTTAGATTTCCTTCTGGCTCTCTCACTGTGACCAGTCAGGTTTATGACAGGTGAATCATATGCATTCCTTCATATCTATAAAAGGAAGCTCACAATACCTAGTTTTGTGGTTCTGTGACATGGAATTCATAAGAGAATGTGATGAAAGCCACCAGTATATACCAAATACATTAACTTTGTAATCCCTGTTCAAAGCTCTGTCTTTAGATTACATGATACTGCAAGTTTTGTTTGCCTGTGTATAGCCTCATGCACCTGCAGTAAAGCACAGTGTCATCTAAATAAGAAATTATCATTTCTATACATTAGTAATTATTGTCAAAACTGTGTGTGCCTATAAACAAAGGAGATAAGTACTAGGATGCTTCTGACCTTTTCAGACTTACATTGCAACCATCAACGTGTAATTTGAATGCTGCTTAAAAAAGTGTGGTTGTCCTGGATGGAGTCAGCTTGGAGTAGATATTGCATTACTTGTGAAAATATGTCAGTGGTATTACAGACCATTCTTCAGTTCAGCAGAAGAATACCAATGACCTGTGTCAGGTGAAAGTTTCAAAGAGTTGAGTTATTTTTATTTTCTCTAAAATTCCTTTTTTTCCTGAAGAAAATGAAAAAAACTGAGCTAAAATTAACACAGCCAAAGAGCATGAGTTTCTACAGTACCCAGAAACCTGATTAATTTAAACAGGATTTTAAACTTCTACTTCATTCCAGATTTCTTTCTCTTCTTTGTTGTTTGTGGAATTCTTTATATATTTTTATATCTTTCCAGCAAACTGGATATCCACATGCCTCTGCTGGTAACTCTGAAGCCCTTCTAAGCCAGTCTACTAATACTGATTTCTGGCCTGTGACTTGGGATATAAACTTTTACAGACCTACCATGCTATACATGACCTGAAGCAGGCAATGCAGAGCAGCTCATATTAGACCATCTGAATGTCACATCTCTGTTATAAATTATCAAATCAAATAAAAGGAGATCTGGCTCCCTGTATGTGATCTAGATTTATACTAAGTACACCTCTTCCCAGGTTCAAGAGTATAAGCACTCTTTTTGAGACCTTGCATTTTTTTCTGCATGATCACCTTTGCATGTCTTTCTCTCACCTCCTTTCCTCCCCTTGTGCAGAAAAAACACAAGACAGCAGGTAGCTCTCAGTAGGACCAAATTTGCAGCAGCTGGTTTTGAGTTTCCCATGCAGCACTTCAGCTGCATTTTGGGGGAAAATATATTTCTATTGTATTTCTAGGCTTTTGCCCCTTTAGTTTACAGTGTACAATAGGTTTATCTGGGGATGAGGGACAAGGCTTCTGTGATCACCACTGCTGTCTCACAATAGTGTTCTCAAAGTCTTTCATGAGCAGGACATGGCTTATCCACATTTGAATTATTCAAGTGGAAGAGAACAGAAGTATAGTAGTGGGCCTCATGTCCACATCTCTGTGGTACCTGCCTGCTTGGGTAGACATTCCTTCTGAAAACTCTCAAAATTGTACTTGTGTATGCTTGCCTGGGGAAGATACGGGATTGATCTGGGAGTAAGATGAGGAGACAGCAGAGTTAGATTTTGTCCTCCTCTCTAAATCAACCTGTGTTGATATTTTCTGTGGATCTTTGATCAGAATCCAGGAAGCAAAAAGGAGAAGACTAAAGTTCAAGACTGGTCAACTCATCCCTACAATGGAGAGTGGAATGAAAATGAATAGAGCACTCCTAGCAATCTCATACTTGGTGAAAAGAAAAACTGGTAAGGAGAGCAGAGGAGGGATGGCTACAAACAGGAAACATCAAACACTGTGATCAGCCAGCAAATGCATGACCAGCACCTAAATTCTTCAATGTAGAGTCTTCGCTGACATGTCAGTTGGAGACAAGGAAAATTATATAAGTTATACGGTGTGAATATTTGTGGATAATCCACCATCAGCAGGGACCTTGATATCATGGAGGCACAGTATATTCCTGAGGCACAAAGGGCCTGAATATGAGAATTTTGCATGTAAATAAGTCCATAGTGATCTGAGTGAAGACAATGCTGTTACACTATTGTTATAGTAAAATAAATAGATTAAAAATTTATATAAATCATATTGAATGTTCCTAGAACATTGTTTACATTTCTAATCAACTATAACACAAGACAGTTTCCCTTAAAGACGTTCTCCTTTGTTCTCCTTTGTTGAAACAAGAAAAGAGCTCTGATGTTGGAGTATATATGTTCTATAGGTTTTCCCTACTAAATTTAATCCAAATTGCTAATGCTTCTGAAATAAAAAA
Organism: Scytalopus superciliaris; assembly: GCA_013400415.1. NCBI lineage: Eukaryota > Metazoa > Chordata > Aves > Passeriformes > Rhinocryptidae > Scytalopus > Scytalopus superciliaris. The sequence continues at coordinate 560,733 of VXBX01004059.1, forward strand.
TAATTACATAATACATTTTCTCCTTAAAGTAAGTCTGGCAATTGCCAAAAACTACTTGTCAATACAATATTAGATCATATGTGACCCAGACCTCGCATGTGTCAACAAGTATATTTGTCTCCTTCTGTTATTTCAAATTACAGGAGAAAGAGACATAATCCTCACTGATCAATTGGGAAAAAATGCTTTACCTTTTGTTATTTCAATGCCATCTGTTAAAATAAATCAAATGCCAAACTTACTACATACACAGGGCACTAAAATGGCTTTTTAATTTAGCGTGCATATTTCAAGGAAAGCAATGCATTTCTATATACTCTGATTTCTTTACATGAATTATTATGTACTGCAAGTGACATCTACTGGAGAAAGCAGAACTAAATGCCTACTCTACAAACTTTTTTATTGCTGTTAAAAGGGCCTCCCCTCCAGGAAATACAGCTGTTATTTAATAGAAACCTTGCATCTGTGCCCACTGAAATTCAGTTATGTAAGTGCTTTCAAGATAGTTAAAGCAAAACTGTAAGACTGTCCTTTTCATAATACAGAAGCTACAGAAGGCATTTGCTTTTTTATTTTATTTGTTATAGAGAAACTATTAATACCACAAACTTGCTGAGTTTACAATAGAAGGCTTTTTGAAAGCAGCAACAGTTTGATCATGGTGAGTGCTCATCCATGGTGCTATAAAATTACTCAAGATATAAAAGTATTCACCAAAAGAAATGAGGTCACAGCTTCTGGTTTGAAGCTTACATGTTAACAGATTTTATGTTTAAACAGAAATTTACTTGAAGACCTAACGCAAAATCATACCACTGTCAATAGTATTGACAATATTACTTAGCAAATCTGAAAGCCTATGCATTACATTACTTACTGGTTGAAGCTATCTATTGGGACACAAATTCATAAATATCTGCACTGTGTTGCAATGCTTGCAATCTGTACCTATCAAATGTTGCATGAGTATGGTGCCTAAGAGAAGTGTCTTTACAAACCCACTTTTCTTTCAAAGAAATATGATAAAATTCCCAGGAACACTTGGAGAAGTATAGAAAGCTGTGAACTCAGAGGTTCAGTGCCACTCAGAGTTCCCAGGAGGGTCATCACTTCTTGATAGGGGCTCTTGAATTCTTGCTTAAAAGCCAGTTCAAGTCCTTAGATAGATGAAGCACCAAAAAATTCAGTCTCTTCTTACTTGCTACCAACATAGTGAAGCCTAAAGAACAATTCCAATTACTTTTAAAACTGCAACAGAAAATCACTTCTTAAACCACTAATAATTTGGGAGAAATTTCCCTAATGTAGACCATGCTCTTGGGTTTAAATGAATATTCCCCACCAAGTATGGAAGTGAATTTCTGAGCCAGAGAAATCAGTTCAGAAAGTAAATAGATAGCTAGCAGCCATTTTAAAATTTGTTTATATAATGCAGAGTTTAATTTATTTGCAATTTCCTCCATCAAATATATTTTTCTTTTATTTTATAAGAAAAATTTGATTTTGAATATTAGGATTTTATGCAGCAGTCAAAAGAAGATATATTTGTTGTTTGGAACAAGTGCAGGAGGAGAGATACCAATAATTGTTGAAATGAGATTAAGTGGATAATCTGTATGTAATATGTCTGGGCCTGATTGTCCCCTCTAGCAGTAAAAACCCTAAAGAAGAGGCTAAAGTGATGATATTTCCCAAAGGATTTCCAGGTAGAAAAGGCTCCTGAACTGTTCCAGAGCAGATCTTTCCCTGCTCTGTGGCAGAACAGACTGTGGAAACGTCTCAGACCTGCTGGATTCTAGAATTCAAAACTGTCTATGTGGAGATAGATCTTATGTGTTCACCTCTGCTCTAGGTTGTTGGCCTCTCACTCCATCCTTTGGCAATACTGCTACATACATATTAATTTCTCAAGCTCCCCTAGCCCCTGGCTGTCTTCTGGGGTTCATATTTTCCACAGTAGATATGGATGAATCAGAGGAAGCTACATCTCCCATTTTTCCTCTCCAGCAGTTTCTTTTCTATGTTTTTTCTTTGGGAGCCCTCAAGAATTCCAGAGCGCTTCTATAGAATCCTGAGAAAGAAGAATGATGCAAAAAGTGATTGATAAGAAGAAAAATCATGATCTGAATATGTAGAGCCTTTCAAGTTTATTTTTGGAAGTATAGCAAGACTTTTAGATTTTTGGAACTGAAAGATTATGACAACACCCAAAATAACACTGATTTCTAAGCATGAGTATTGCCTGTTAGAACTGATGTTCTCTGGACAGGTAGCAGGCAAGACTGTCATGCAATTGGGGTTAGTCAACTAAACTGGACCTCAGCCTTTGCCTGTGTCATGTAATTAAGAATTTACAGTAACCTGTCTTGTCTAAATTCACATTAGTGAAAATTGCCAGAAATTAATTCCTGTTGTCTGCATGATTTGAGATGTCCTACCAAGCATGGGCTGAGCTGTTCAAACAGGTTTCCATTTCTGACCTAAATTAAGCTTTTCAAACATTAAAATTAAATTTCACTATCATCTTCTAAGCAGTGCTTGCCAAATGCCTTACAAAAGTCTAAAATAGACATACATTTTTAGAATTTGAAAGAGTTACGTATTCCAAAAAATCATCCCTACACAATAATCTAGCTTTTTGTTATAATAAGGCTTCAATCATTTTTTGTTCAGCAACTTCATTTTTCTTATTTTCTCTAAGAAATGCAGAAGGGAGAATGTGAATTGCCTACTGGAGAATTAGATCACACTCTACTTTTACATTTTGGTGCATTTATATTGGTGTAAGGGAAGTGTAAAGTGGTAAATATCTATATCTAGATAGATAGATAGATAGATAGATAGATAGATAGATAGATAGATAGATAGATAGATAGGTAGGTAGATAGATAGATAAGAGGGGAAACAGTACTACAGATAACATTTTGGCACTAAGCATCTATGCAGAAGGATCATAATGTACACTCTAGCCATAAGAAAGGAGAGTGTGTCCAGAAAAGCAGCTATTTGAGGGATGAATGATGAAAACACCTCCATGATGGTGACAATGAAAAATAACTTTTACTTTTTTGGGAAAAAAAATCTGTGGGCTTGCTCATGCATATTGTTTGACCACAAAAAACAAGCCAAAGCCTCCTGACTACACCTTATAGTACGGGAATATATGGCACTTGATTATGTGAGTCTTGACTTCTGGTGTGAGGAACATGAGTGTTATTTCCTGTGGTTTTGCATGAGACGTGGGAGCAAGATTGCATCTTTCATAAGCTGCCAACCTGATTTCACAGAGTCTTGAAAAACATGGCCTCTGGGGAGGAGTATCCACAACCAAGTTGATGTTCTGGATTGCTCTTTGCTTCCTGACCTTTAGATTAGCAGAGCTATGCTAGCAAGTATTTGTAAGAGTATATATGTCCATCCATCTGTCTAGTGTCTCTGCTTCTAAGGTGGCTGTTGTGCATCATTTACTCTACCTGAGGGGTACAACATATTTTCCGTCTCATGTGACCTGCCTTTCAAAAGGCTTAGGATTAAAAAAAAAAAAAAAAAAAAAAAAAAAATCTTAATTGGTAGATTAGAATATTCCTGTCAATAGAGTTATTTAGAAACCTACTGAATATCTGTTCTGAAAATCCAACACCTAGAGAAATTCATTGCTGAAATGCAACATCTGGAGAAAATGCGCTGCCAGATAACACCAGCTTTTAGATACATCAGTTTTTAACCACATTTTCAGGAAAAAAACAAACCAAATATTTCTTTATGTCTGTCTGATAGACTGTGAAATCAGCTGTCCTGAATATCTCCTCTTACACTGCAAATTATTACTGTATAATATTAATGAAGTAAGATGAAACTTGCTTATATAGAAGGATCCAAGGTTCCAGTATATAAGCAAGGTTGTTTACACAGTGCTCCATACTTTTTGCAAGATGGTGCCACAGTCCAGAGACTCAGAAATTCTGGATGTAATTTTACAGCAATTAAAACACACATTTCATCAATAATGAAAAATTTACATTATTTTGAGACTTCTAACATGACAAGCCCAGGTACTTGTCAAAGATTCTTGATGCTACAAAGAGATCTGTTGCTGGAAGCGCCACATGATGTTGCATATAGAGAAAAAAATTGTATAAAATAAGAGGAGATTTCATAAAATCAATGATCATGTGATTAAGTTGTAGACCTCGAAAAGTTTATGTTTATTACTATCTCAGAAATTCCATAAGATAATTATGAAGATAATTAAGATAATAATTTTACAGGTGACTGCTGTGTTTTTCATTAGTTGAGTGCCCTCATTGCAGTATTTTGGTCTTGACTTTTGGAACAGCTTTCATAACTGCCAGTGTATAGACTGGAAGCTGTGAATATGGTTAGACCTCTCTTTTGGGGAAGAAATAAATACACACTGAAAATCAGGAGCTCTGGATCTGCCACTGCCCTGCTTTGTGGCCCAAAACTAGCCATGCTCCTTTCCTGTCTAAGTTCTCTTATCTGTGAAAAGGGAATTACAATATTTTTCTCATAAGATGCCAAAAAATAATTAATGAGTCACTATGGAAAAGCTCATGAAGACATGAATAATCTGTGTATTTTATAGAGGGCTCGGATAAAAGTATTATAAATTAGGCAGAGACCCACACATGGAGTGGAAACGACAAAAGGAAATATAGAACAGGATCCTCATTCCAACCTCATTCCAATACACAAAGCAGGGCAATAGTTTTGTAAAAAAAAGTGCATGCACATGCCAATAAAATGTGTGGCATAATGCATGAAAATGAGGCAATGCAACATTGATTGGCAAGTTTCCTTCTTGCATTTCCTATCTTGCAAGGCACTTTCAGGTATTAGACTCTGCATGTCATTTTTTATTTCAGTTTATCAAGAACTAGACAACTATAACAGGTCAAGAAGACTTGGAGCCAGAAATCAAATATGAACATACCTATCCATTCCTGTAATAAACCAGCCCAAGACATTTTTATGGTCAGATCCTCAAGTGCTGTGAAAGGGTAAAGCTCTGCTGAAGTCAATGGAGCTGTATTCAATTTACCCTGGCTCAGGACGTGGCCCCTAATCCTTTAACAAGATTTTAATGTTAGCCATGTGATTTCTATCTTAAAATCCCTGCAGGCAAGGCTTGGATTGAGCAGGGGTATGCTGGGGAAGAAACCTGAAGAATTTTTCGTACATTTTTTTAGTTTTAATTTTTATCTGAGACTGTCATCCTGCTCTTCAGAAACTCAATATTCATTTGAAAATAAAAAAGTGTACTGTTGCAGAAAACCCCTTGAAGCTGTGAAATGAAAACTAACTGGTTTCAAGCTGCATTCTTGCATCTGAAGAAGATCTGGAAGATTTTCTTAGTGCAGAATGATTCAGTAACTGAAACACCTATTAACAAAAAATCAAGGTTATGGAACTGTTGGTCCTGGACTTGGAGGTTTCAGACACTTGCCAGTTGCGATTGGTCAAGGATGGATCTGAATATCACAGCAGAAATGCCAAACCCAATAAATTGAGCAGTGCTTGCCAGCCCTTCCATTTTCCCAGGTCAAATATTACCATCTCGAACCGGAAAAATATTAAAAAAGTAAAAGCATACCCATCTTCTCACCAGTCCTGCAAATACCAAAAAGAATCTGAAATTCGGAAAATTTAAAAGAAGCACAGCAAAACACAAACTACTTTGAGTCTGGAACAAGTGGAAAAAATCATTTAGGTATAATAGTTCAATGTCCTACATAGAAAGTTTGTCTTCTGTAAAAGCCTTTGAGATTTTACCAAATCTTTGAAGTGCATGTAGACATGATGCATTAACTACCTCTAGGGTAAATTTTCCCTTCATTTCATTGTCCTTGTGACTTACATTTTGGTTTTAATTTTTATATGCACAGTGCTATCCCCTTTCAAGTTATTGTTCCTTAACTTGCTATTTCCAAACTCAGTTAATCATCTCTCCCTCCTTTTGGACTATTGCCATTTGAATGTTTACAGGCTGTTATCATAACTTCTTTTTCTTAAGCTCTAACCGTGAAGCACCCTTAGCCTCTCACAAAATAGATCACACCTTGTAATACTTGTTTCTGTCATCATTTCCTGGACTGTCTCTAAGACACTTACTGTGCATACTGAACATAAATAGCAGACAAATTTATTTATGAAAAGCTAAAGCAACCACAAAA
>VXBX01004059.1:566944-599444 GCA_013400415.1 Scytalopus superciliaris
TAAAAAAAAAAAAAAAAAAAAAAAAAAAAAAAAAAAAAAAAAAAAAAAAAAAAAAATTAAAGGATATTCTAAATAAATTGACTTCTCCAAATAGTGTGGAATTTGGCTAATGGTAAGAAGTAGAACACCACATTGACTATTAACAATAAGCAAATCCAAATCTTAATTCATATCTATTTTCATGAATAGATCTGCTACTTGTGCAACGTCATTAAATTGGAACCTCATGTCCAATATGTTCTTATCTCTCACCCCAAATCTTTTCCACATTACTGTTCTTCCTGTAGAATGTTCCTTTGATTTTATGCCAGATATTATTTTCCTCCACATGTATTATTTTACATTTGTCCACATTAAATTGTATTCATTTTAATGCTTTCTAAGCTCCTCTGATGTTTGCTATTTCCAGTCCTTCCTATTTTGGTATCATCTCTAAATATATTCATTGTACAATTTCCTTTCTTTTTAAGATCAATAGGGTAAAATTATTACTTTAATGGCCTGATTTTCAAAGATGCTGAGCACCTGTCTCTCCCACAGGTTCCATTTGTATCTGTGTACAGAACTGAGCAAATAAAATTAGGTTTTTTTGTTTGATGCTAGAAAAAAAATGAAAAAAAGACACCTGTTGGATAAATCTAAAGCTAAATTATTATTTCTTTTCTTTCTGAAATGCAAACTGAAAAACCTTCATTTTGGATTAACCAAAAGGTTTCTTTTAATCTGAGGAAAAACATTTTGTTTCACTTTTCTTTAAAGAAAAGTTATTTCCCTCAAAAATTAAAAATAGATGCATTTTGAAGTGAAATAGAATTCTAAATGAAAATCACCTATTTTGTTCTTTTTAAAGGGTTAAGCGGATTGATGCATTTTGGCGCTTAAGCAGGTGCCATAAACTTGACATGAATTCTTAATTTGTTTCATTTATTTTAATCTGCACAAAACTGGGAATGATACAATGTGGTTCGAAAAAACTAGGTGTTAAAGCAATCAGTTCCAGAACTGATAGCTAAAAAAATTGACTGCTGCTCTTTCAGGAGGTAGGTCACACATGCTTGGTTCATCTGGAATCTTCTTTCCTTCTAGACTGGGCCCCCAAATCCAGGTTTCTGTTCCCAGTGCTTGCCTGACACTAACCTGAAAATATTTTCTGCCTTTTTTTAGTTTTCTGGTGCTTTTTGCTTGTTTGTTTTCTGGATTTTTTTTTTTTTTGGGGGGGGGGGGGGGGGAAGAGGGGAGATTTATGGTAAGATTTATTTGTTGTGGAAATTTTGGACTCTACTCCACTGCTGATACTGTTCTATTGCACCACTGATCTCAGGGACATTGTATCTCAGGGCAGGCAGAATTTGCTGCACCCATTATCCATGGGTGCCCCCATTACATCATCTGTCTAATAGCTGGAGAATGGGAAATATTCTTGGAACTGTCATCTTCTGATCTGATATCCAGCAGCATGGGAATCCCATGGCACATTTGAACTGGAAGTAAAGGAGTCAGATTTTTTCCTGAATGCAGCTCATCAACACCAAAACATATAGGTTGAAGAGAGTAATTTTCTTCTACCTTTATTTGTCTAGGTGTTCCTATTAATTTCTGTAAGATAATCAATTAAGTATGGACCTAAATTTTGATCCATAAGGCATACTACTTTCTATCATATTCAAAACCCATGAAGCAGAGAAATACTAAAACCAGCTCTTAGTTTAGAAGAGAAACAGAATAATCAAGACTCACTGGCAGAAAAATCTAGCCTCACTTTAACATACAAGTGAAAGCAGTATCACAATTGATAGGTCATTTGTGTAAAGATATTTTGGACAATAGTTACATGGTAGAATATTCAGCTTAAGCACTATCCCCCCTCTCCTACCTACAATTAAAACATTATGCCCTTAACTTCCATGACAAGACAGGTTTTCAAAGACCTCTCATGGGAATCAAAACAGTAATTACCCGTTCATCAGGCTCGAGAAGTATGAGCTCTCATTTTTATATAGAGCTCATTAAAACAGATTTGGAAGATAAATGCAAATATATGAAGAGGTGGGAAGAATCCCTAGGTAGAGAGATTTCATTCAAACAGTGGTCTGTAATTTGGCACAGAGCAACTACTACTTCCATAACTATTATTAAAGGAAATCAGGATAAAATGTTAGTTAAAGGTGTCTCTTACCTATTCATGGACTACAAAAACATGTACAGTGTTTTCTGAGTGTGCTGATAGGTTAAGAGAGGAATAAAAGATTTCTTCCTGTGTTTGGTAAGAGTGGCCTTATAGCCCAATGGATGACCCTGTGTCAGCATTGAATACAGAAGTTACAGAATTATTGGAGTTAGAATGCCTCATCAAACTTCTGTTAAATTTGGGAATCGTTCAGTGAGAAAATGTATGTTGAAGTAAATATTTTGAATTCGTTTTATTGACTAGATCTTCTGCTCTGAGAGGTCATGATGCATGACTATTAGAGCATGGTAATATAGGTAAGCCACGAATGTGAGATACGAGGGTTCATCTGCATTAATGCAGATATCTTGGCCCCTTGTTTGGTATATATATTGCCCATTCCCTGATGCTGGTACAGGATTATACTTGGTCGTGTATTTTCTAGTGTTCTGTTCAGAGTGGTTTTAAATTTCTTGTGCACCGAGGCTGCCTTTTTCTCTACCTTTAAAAGATATTTTTACTTCTACTAATAGGTCTTGCAGTTGAGAAGTCAGTAGCTTGTAAATAAGTCTTAAATATGAACACAATTTAATTTCTGAAATAAATAAATGTTTCAAAATCCAAAAGATCAATACTTGCCCATTAGTTCTAACTCAAATAATCCTAAATTATTATTGTTATGCGAGGCTATTCATGTAGAAGAACTACTCCTACTGAAGTAGATGGCAAAATTCCTTTGGTTTTAACAGAACGGTCTGCTGATTTCAGGGCCTTAAGACATGGCATGAGAGTGCCACCTAACTTTTACAATATGTTCATAATTTCTGTTTAAGTTACTGTGCATTTGGGAGACACTCTGCTTTGTTTTGAGGATTGTAAATAATAACAGTTAACCATCACAGTTCCACAGCTTAAGTAACATAGCTTTTGATATATATTTCTAATGGAAGTTTATATAATATAATCTTCAAACTGCTCAGCCTATGTGTTAGGCTAAAATCCTTCTATTATCAGGAATATCTTAATGTTATTCCTCGTAGACTGTAATCTAGTAATCTGTTATATTTTATCTTCACTAAGGAAACAAATTGATTTTTATTCTGACTACAACAAATACAAGTATATTTAACAATCAAACTTGCAATACTACCACCAAACAAGACAAAGACTGAGTGTTTTCCACACAACCACATTCCTCTGCATTATACTATCACCTTCAATTCTTCACTGGTTACATCACATTCCCACCATTACTTAATTCAGGATTCATGTCAGTGGTGTAGGCTAAAGCCATCCAGACTTTTCTTTTTAAGATTTGTTAAAAGCCAACAGTATTGCTTTGTGGAGTTTTCCAAGAAAACATTCGTGATGTAAGCTTAGTCAACCCTATAGATCTAAAAATATTTGATAAATAAAAATATTTGATAGCTCCTATTTAATGTTCTTCCTATTGTTACCAATATTATTTTGTTTCTCTATGAAATATGAAAGTATCATCTTTCCAGAACATAAGTATTTGCTGAATGCTTCTATCTCTTCTGCAGACTGATAATTTCACATTTGCTGCATAATAGACACCTGTCATTTCTAGCTACTCTTTTTTCTGCTATACTACAAAACCAACAGTAATATTTTTATGAAAAACATCAGACGTATAGTTTTTAGATATTTCAGTTATTTGAATTCTACTGTTGTTCTTTTTTATTCACTATAATCAATGTCTCATTTTCCTCCCTTATTTAATTATTTAAAAAAAATTTGACTCCTGATTGGACAGTTTTCAGTTTTGCAACCAACTTTCTGCTTTGTTCTCTGGCTAAACACACCCATTTCTCTTTTTCAGCAATCCATAAATTATTTTTAAACAGGTCCCAAATATCTTTTACATCTATCTTTTAAAAACCTGATTCCTCTCAAATCTGTTCAAAGCTGGGTTTGACTGTATATGTGTGTATCTCCTGCACTGGGAGCAGCCACCCTCAGTGTGAGTGATAAATGGAGAGGTTTTGAATGTCACATAGCAGGGTTGGTCTAGTACCATAAACAATGAGCCATGAGGTCTGGAGAATGGTAGTGTTTTCCCAGTTCTTAGTTCCTACTGAGTTCTGAAATCAGCAAGAGCTTTGAGCCCCTAGATCAAACAGAGACAAGACAAGATGGAAAGAAAAATTCAATCTGGTATATCACTCTTGGAAGACTTCTGGTTGTTCTACTTCTGAATGGGACTGTAGCTTGTCTGCATATAAAAAGGAAGTTATACTGTGCCCACTACTACCTTAATAACTGTTGGTAAATCACTCATTATCCATAAGAATAAAGTTTCTTCTACAACTTCCTTGAATTTCTTTAAATAGTTCTTTAATTAGAAAGCTGTCCAGAGTTTTCAGACTCTAAGGATATTTCAGTGGGTAAAATTTCCTGCACGTAACTCCTGATTAGTATCCCCACAATGCAATTTTTCTACCTAGCCATCTCAGATAGATTTTAAAAGAGCTGTTAGTCCTCTTCCTAAAGTCAGTCTGGTAGCCTGCTGCTAACCTCCGCACCACTACTCCATCTCATGATTTATCACTTAATATGTTGATCAATAAGCATTCCAAATAATTTTTTTTTTCACTTTGTCAATAATTTTAGAGTAGGTAATGCTATCTTTAGTGTAGGTTATCCACTGCTTGTCCTGTAGTTTCCTTCTCTTTCCTAACAGTATATTGCCAGTGATTTTAACATTCCAGTGATATGAATCATTCCATTGGATGTGGTACTAATCATATAATCATATATAATTGCTCTCTATAAATTAGTGTATCTAACACATTTTATTACTCAAACTAGCATTGGCAATGAGGCAACTAAATATTTTAAATTTTTTTTTGTGTGTCTTGGTGTCTTAATTCTTTACACACATTTTATTTTGAATGAGAGTTGCATGTTTGAGCACATACACTGTGTTCTAGCCATGGGCAACATTGCTTTAGATGCAAATGTAAAGCCTTCTGAGCTACTTCAACTGGTTTGTCACCACATAGAAGATCATGAGCATGTGTGTCTATGCTGTCTATTGGACAGGCTTCCATAATTACTCAGCTGTTTTAGAGCATGTTATTTTTAGAAGCTGGGTTAAATGTTATAATAATAACATTAAAGAATTGTCATCAATTTAAGAGCTTGGGATTTTCTTCTCTTTATCAAGAAAAAGTGATGCAAGAGTTGTGCAAGAGTTATTATGTTATGTTGGTCGTCACACACTTTTTTAGATAATTTAAATTTCTATACAAAAAACACAGCCCTAATGAAGAGTTTGGGCAGGGGATGGTGGAAAGAAAGAACGGAAATCTAATACCAAAAGGCAACAATGGACTTGGGTCTTGACAGGTTGAGAGATACGCTCTGAGTTTTTGTATATTACAAGAACAGCACAAATATGCTGAAACATGCTCAAACATAACTATAGATGAACATACAGAGCTTTTTAGCTTCCAGGCTGCCAGCATTCTCAGCAGTTGGCTCCATCTTAACACAGCTTTACATTGTTAAAACTTTCCAAGTTTATAAATATCTTGGAATCCATGATGTCCTGCCAATTTCCTTCATTTTTATTCTAGACATCGGTGGTTTCTGGCATAAAATTTGGTGTATGAACTGAGGATCTGTCTACGCATATGTAGGTATCCATACTCTCCTACCCTCTACCCTTATATATGCCACAGTCATATGCACTGAGTCTGAGCAGATCAGCTCTCCTGAAAGTGTGGGGGAATTGCATTTGTTTTGCAGGTTGTATGCAATTTGCAGGGAATACCTGGACTTCTCTATAAATAGATAGTTAGTAAACTCCTTATCTGTATCTCTGCCTTCTGGACCTTCTATCTCATTACTATCTACTTATTTCTGCATTTTACAGAACTTTACAGCAATGTAATTTTCTCCCTGCTTCCAGTTCTCATGAGCTCTGTTCAAGTACAGACACAGCAGATCCCTTCTCTTCTTTGCCAAGGCAAAGATTACCTTCATACATGCAGTTGGATAACCAGAGGAGTATGCCAACATTCTTGTTCATTTCTGAGGTGATATTCATACAAGTATGATTTAGCATGAAAATATTTACTACTACTAGGCCATGGGAAGCAGCTGGAGGCATTGACACATTAGTGGACTAAACTGCTTTGTTGAGTGTAGATCAAACATTTGCAGCAGCAAATGAGCAAAATGAGGATGAAAATCCAATGTTCAGCAATTTGCTTTCATATTCTGGAATGTCTGTCTTTGGTGGTACTTGACCACAGCTTTTCAATGCCTGATGATGAGTTTATAATACATGTCACCTATTCTGTATCCAGAATCATGACATGAAGGAAGAAAGATGAGATAATATTGAAAAGGAATTCCAGAAACAGACTGCATCCATCTCAGTGAAGGCTTTTTCACATCCTCATAGGGGTTGGTCTCCTCACCTGGATCATTTAGAAGATATCTGTAGTTGAGTGAACTCACACAGACAACCACTTACTGCATCTGTAAGATCTTTAAGAGTTGCGCATGTCAGTCTTCAGGTAGCAGCTATGCTATTCACTATTAAAAATAACTTGCCATCTCCTCCTTGTCTATCATAAATGAATGTTACAAAGTAGCCAGCAAGCACAGAAAAAAGTCCACACAGACAAATACTGCATATTTTAGAACACAATTTTTACAGTGTTGAATACTCGCAGGATGGCACGTTTTGCATGTAGAGTACGGAATTCTGAGAACAGCAATAATTTTTGTTCTAGTGCTACCAGCTGCTTACCAGCAGTTTATAAATCTCCTGAATACAAACTGTAGAGTCCACAGAAATTGCAGTCCGCCGCTCATCATCCTGCTCTGTCACTTCACTGAAATCCTGTGTGGCATTGGTAAAGTCACTTTTGTCCTACTAAACACTCACTTGTCTAGTTCAGCACTTCATGAGTTCCTCCTTTCTTTGATCGCAGACAGGATGCTTTTCAGGCATCCGAAGAGGTCCATGTCATGAGCTGGTTGACAAGACAGATGTTAACTCCACTCATGGATACACTGCCTCACCTCCTGTATTCCTCCTGCACACATGCTGATACGAGCTTATTTTCTTCTGTTTTTCATTCTGGATATTCTACTGTCATTAATGGCCTAATATTTTGACTGATTAAAAAAAAAAAAAAGNTCAATACCCCAAACTCCTTTTTTTTTTTTTTTTTTTTAATTCTCTTTTCTTCAACTTGTAGGTGCATGTTCGAGGAGCCATGAGGGTGAAGCTCTGCCATGACTTTTCTTTATGGCAAAGATGGCATGATTGCAAAAGTACTAGGAAAGAAGGAAGACCAGAGGTATCTCTCAAGGCTGAAGAAGTAGATGGCATGAAAGACAGAAAAGCTGATCAACGTATTGACTAGACATAAAAATTCAGGAAAGGGAGCTGGGCTTTGCTTGGATTGAAGAACACACTGAGGTCTAAGAGCTTCTAATTTGCGATCTACCTGAGCTATTATATTGTTCTCTATCAATTTGTCAAAAAAATATTTTCCTTTCCTTTCCTTTGTAATAATGGCTTTTCAAATGAACAGACATGCATAAACGAAAAAGTTGAGTTTAATTTAAAGTGCAAACCTCCAAATACACCATGTCCTTAATACAAAGCTCATAAACAGGCGGTATCTACATTTGGATAAACTAGTATAAAATTGCTTTCAGCAAGTCTCCTTCAGAAAAGCACACTCCAAAAACAAAATCTTGTAATTACTAGAAACTTAAAATGTGCACAGCAAAAATTAAAAAGGAAAAAAAAAAGGCCCGGCAGTCAAATGTAATTAATTAAGTATCACACATCTTTCCCATCTATTACTCATCGTCATCAACCTGTGTTGACAGGATGTGGGCAAGGACAGCAGCCAACCTATCCTTTGCTTGCCTTGAGCCTCTGCCACAGTGGATGCAAGGTAAGGACAGGGTATATTCAGGTTCCTGGTAGGAGGCTAGCAAACTCACTGTCCTGGGTCCATTCCACAACTGATTAGTTGCCACTAACCCCACCAGTACTGCGAGCTGAATAGCAACTCCCAAGCATACACAAAGCCTTTGTCACTTTGGCATTGAATCGATAATGCAGGTGGCACTGTACTACTGACACACACCTTTTCCAGACAGTTTTAAGACTCGCACTGTAAGTCCTAAAATTATGTGATTTTTTTTCCCTTGTTTTTCTGTCCAATAAGCCAACTTTAAAACGGAATGATGTTAATGAGAGCACTTCATTGACTGGGGTAGGTGGTGGCTCATGTCCTACAGGAAAACTGATATTTTTCAGAAAAAAATCAAAACAAAAAAAGCCATTACAAAAATCTTGCTTGGACATTTATACTTTAAAAACAGTGATCTTCCTAGGTGTTTATTTAATCTGTAATATTTCAGATATCTATTAAAAGCCACAAGTCAATAACATGATCAGTCTAAACATCCAAGGACTGGTGAAGTATATTATATAAGATATACTTATATTTCAACAATAGCAATACATTACTTTTTCTGATATATTTTTAGATTATGGACATGTTCTTCCATTGGCAATAATGATTTCTTTAGTCTTATTCATTAGTTGCAATTTGGTATCAGCATAAATATATTACAGCATAAATATATTAAACTTGTCATCAGGTGTGCATTTGTTTTAAAACTTACATTATATATAATATTTATATAATATATATACACACATAAAAGAATAGTTCTTATTATTGTAAGGTTGTAATAATATTCAGTCAGGGATTACTGTGTTTGATGCAAGGGCAGAGACTTGGATGTCTAATTGTTCATTAGTTTTTTCCTTGCTGTAATGAGGAAAGGTGTAAATATTAACACCTCTGATTTTCAAGCATTAGTTTAAGCTATCATCCATAAATTCAATTTCATAAAGGCAACATACTTCAAAATTTAACTACTTTACCCTTGGTGAATAATTTTACTTGAATCTTTGATTTACTCATATTTTGATGTCCAAGATTTCTGTTTCTGAAATATATTCTGTCATAGCCTTTTTGATTTGGTTGTGCTAATTTATATTTGAAATTACATCTTCCACATTATTCAAAGATAATGGATTAATTTCTGTTATTATTTGTTAGCATAATTTTCTCTTTATAAGTTGCAGCCTCTGTATTGTTTTCTTCTTGTAATTGAAAGCTTTATAGTACCCAGGGTCATATTTGAGGTCTCTTTTTCTTTTCAAATGTTGTTCTCTATCCACAGCAATGGCTGTTTTTCTTTGTTTCTTTGCTGTCTGTAGAAGGCAGATCAGAGGGTGTTACTGAATGTGGTAAAATATTACATTCTGTTGCAACTAGCAGTTTACTTAAGCTACGCAGCTAAGTGTCCTGTAAAAGCAAAATGCAATTGCCCTGGCAAATCTGATGTTTTCATAAATCATGAGCAAAACTTTTAAGGTTGTGAAAACCTGAAATATTTGTATCCACTTTTTAATTGTTGATGTGCTGATGTCAAGCCACCATGCAGTGTATTTTTAGTAGCTCTCTCCATGACTAGTTATGTGTAGAAATAAGAAGTAAGGGGTATCACTTCTGGCAGAACTGGAGTGAATTAGAAATTCTTTTCTTGAGACATTTTAAAATATTCACTTTTTTTAAGCTCCTTTAAATCTACCTCTTGCTATATTTTGCAAGTGTAGGGATTTAATGCATGATGCCTACATATGTGTACATAATATTCTCTACCTTTTGTCTTTAATATTCCTTCATTTTTAATTATTAAAGATAAGTATTTGAATTATAAATATTCTAGTTATACAGGAATAGGCAAAGCAGGCACATACCCTCAGGCAAAATTCTTCCATTATCCATAATCCTTCTGCCTCCTGCCTCCATTTCTCTACCTCCTATCTTTATGTCGTCTCAAAAAACACAGAGGCATTCTTTTAAACTAACCTTCTCCTACCCACTTAAACCATAGAAATCCCTTCTCAATATGTATAGGGGCCTTTTCCTTGAAGTGGGATGTCATACTTGTCCTAAATATAATAAAGTGCTATCTTCAAGGCATTTCTGCATCCAAAACACTCCCCAGAAACCTGCCTAGTCCTCCCATCTAACCAGCCTGAATGTCACAAATCATAGCATAGAAACTGCTTTATAGTGAATCATTAACATTGTCAGGAATGAGTTGGCAAGAAAAAAAAAAGCTTTCCATTAGAGAACTGAGGGAGAATATACAAATGACAGTATTGTCATTTATCTTACATTGTTTTATAAAATGCACAACTGATTAGGAAGAGTTCATTATAGAATATGTATGTTGTGTATGCATATGTGACTTGTTTTCATCTTGTCCTGTTTATAAGTATGTAAGGATGTGCTTTAGATTAAGTGTCCTACTTTAGGTTTTTGAATTATATGAGTAACAGTTTCATTATGTGAAAAGACTGTGTATCCTTAAGAAATATATCTAGAAAACTAAGAGATAGGCAAATGCAAGATATATGTGGAAGGTGTTTCTACTATACATAAAGATGAATAAAGATATTCCAAACTCCTATTAAAAGGTATCTGAAAAGGATCTTTAGGATAATATCACTCAGTATAAAGAGACTGTTATCTGATTACAACTTGGAGGTGTGTGACTCCAGTGTAGATGCTCTTGTCAATTTTCCTGTTTGGCACAGCTTGAATGGGATAATATACACTTATAACATGTAATACAATTAGTTCTCTTTTGAGCATCAAATATTGTAAAGAAAGTCATTTTGATCAATACATGTGATGCTTTTTATATAAAAACCTAATATATTTGTGTTGTAAATTATGTTTCCCCCCCACCCCCCTAATCCCCTTCATATCTTAAAAGACAATTGCATGGAATTATACATGGCTTTGTTGTTCAAGGAGATAAAAACATGTCAAACCATCACCAGCAAAAATGTGTGAGGATATACAGTATACACCTAAAAAAAAGGAAGACTGATTTTCAAAGAACAGTTAATTTGCTTTGACAACAGTGGTAGCTTTCTTTAAATAGTTGTAAATAGTAATGAAAAGTATGCAAAGCACTCAGCACTCAAAATTTTACAAGCGTTTACACAAATAATTATAGAGTGATTTTCTTTGTCTTAGATGGTCCTGTGTGCAGTTAGGTCATTCTGACTACACCGCTTTGATGTAAACCTGGAGTATTTAAGCCATTTCAGCTGAGTTTTTGATTTAGCCTCATGCCACTGAACTCAGGATCTTGCTGTATGCTGCATAGTAATTGCTAGCCAAAACCAACAATTCCCAAACTTTCAGTCTCCTACTGATATTTAGGTGTGGTTTGAGTGACAGCATTATACAGACAGAGGGAATCTATCTTTTTCTCCTCTCAAATAGGTTCATTGTGCAAGAGTTCCTTCAGACAGAACAATTTGCATGGTATCCATCCACACACAAACTACTTCCTTCACAGGGCAACTGCCAGGAATATACAGGCTCCAGAGTACTGGGAACAGCACAACATCTAAGACATGGAAGCCTAATCATGCTAATACTCACATGATGTTGCCTCTGTAATCACTACAGCTTGTCCCAAAACACATTTGGGGAGCTGGGTGAAAAGGACACTATTCTTTCTATGGCTCTTCTGGTACAGTGGAGGCAGTTTTAAGGAAAGGCAAGATATGAATACTGAAAATAATCTTAATAAAAGCAATAACACCAAAATGAGTCTTTTGCTTTGAACATTATTCTCATATTCCTCTAGGGGATCTTGGGAGATCTTTTCATAAAGGCTTGATCCCATGGCTAGTTCACTTCTCCAGGTACTGCTTGAGGTCCTAAGAATTAAGCCTTACAGACAACCAGTGTGAGGTAGCAATTATCTGCTTCTTATATGAAGCCTTCATCTTTCTCACAGGACATGAAACCTCTACAGCCAGAGACACTAAATACAGGCATTTTGTCAGACAGTGAGACTTTAAATAGAAATATACCAGAAAAGGAAAGGAGATAGGACCAGATCTTTAAATCCATAAATTCTCCGAACAGTAAAAAAGACACAAGGAAGAATTTTAACTTAAGGAGGCAGTAAGATTTCCCCTACACTGATATATTCTTTGTTTGTACAAGAAAAAGAAAAATAAAAGAAGGGAAAAAAGAAACCTGATGTGATTTACTGCATATATCTCTATAGTCTGTCTGATAGGTAAAAAAATGGCATGAGTGCATGTTTTTATATATGCACATAATCAAGTATATATTATTTAATTACTGATAAAATAAAAACCCAAAATAACTGTTGCAGCAGTTAGGGAAAACACAGATTTTTCTTTAGAACATGACATTGCTGACGTGTTATTATTTTCTGTATGTGCCCAGAAGAAAGTATAAAATGTTCCCCTTCAGGAAAATGGGGGAGTTTTTTTTTAATCTTTGAGACTGATCCTGAGTACAAGGTGAATTTTGTCAAAAGACTGCAGATACACAGGTTATCAGGAAGATAGGCAAGCTGAGTATTAGGTTCACCACCTGGTTAATTCCTCCGAGCATGACCCAGATAGGGTCAAACATTGTCAGCTCTTACTTAAAGACACTACAGAGGTAAAATACAATAACCTGAATTGCTTCTCATTTTGTTCACCAGAAAACATTATCAGCAGCAACTACCTAAACCTGTGGGAAAAAAAAAATTCTGAAGGAAATAACAGTCAAGGAAGTGTGGTGTCACTATCCCTCCCTGCATCAATGAAAAAATGCAGGACTGAGACTTGGGATTTAATTGATGTAAATTATTTCCCAACCATTACATAACACATGGAGAGAATAACCATCCATGCCCACATCTTCATACTTAACACATTCCCTTTCCCTTCTTAATATAGTAGCTTCAGTCAAGAAGAGGGAGATGATAACAATGAGTAATAGGTGTTGGTAGAAAGAGGGAAAACATTGTAAAACACATGCAAACATATGGCTCAGGAATATAGTAGCTAGTATCAGACAAACTCTGACTAACCTGTAAGAGCCACCAGCACCTCACTGAAGCAAGAAGGCAAGAAGCAAAGAACAGAAAGAGAATGATGTCAAAAGGTATGACTTCTCTCTGTACAGTCTGTATATACAACTAATCCAATGCGAGAATACCGGAACCAATGCATATGATATAGTCTTTATTGAGGCATCTTGCAGTGAGATGGAATCGCTTCCCTGCACATCTGTTACCCACTGGTGGAAGGTCTGAATGAAACTGAAATGGAGAATGACTCATGAGTGGATGTGGAATTCAAAGGTGGGGAGACATGCTGGATCAGCATGCAGACTTGAACAGAGGAGACTGGTATGGGTATGGATCAGAAGGAATCAGGGGAAGGAACAAAGATGCATCTGTTCCCCTTCCTCTCTGTCACATTCTCTCTTTTTAGAATGCAAATTCTTCAGAAAAGCAGAGTTTATTCCTGTCTTTTCTCTTGTATAGTGCCTGGCACTGTATTACATACAACATAGCTTATCTATACTGCAGATACAGATCATACTTTGATAAAGAACCGTTTATGATGCAATTACAGATTTTGTTAGGAAAGCTTCTAATGAATCATTTCACTGTGATATGCTGAAATCAGCTACTTAAAAAGTGAAAATATTTGGTTTGATAAGGTAATATTAATTACAGTAGTCATAGATTTTTAATTCACTCATTTTGATTTTTGTCTTGTTTTGAGATAAAGGTGTTACAATTTTGGAATTTTCCATTAGAAAAATTCCATTTTTCTTCAGAACACCTAAGTCTTTGAAACATTTATTTCTAAAATGTGTAGCTGATCTTTTAACTACTTTAATGCCTTTATGCATGGGCTGACAGGTGATAGAAATATTCTTTATTTGGTACTTATTCAGTGGGGCTTTATGGGAAGATGATATGGGAGATGCCATTCAAAGCCATATCATACCACTCATTTACCAGTTAAAGGTTACCTGCTACGTGGAAAAGTAATCTGAACTCAATCACAGTGTATTTTGATTACTGTGTGCTGTTCAATAAATAGAAAATCTTGCTTATGAAAACAAAGAAAAAATACCTCTCTATATGACAAGAAACAAAGACTCTTACCATGCCCCTTTTCTCCCTAAGGGTGAGGCTGACCTAAAACATCACCAACATATTTTTGCAAGGAAGTTGCCAACTTATTGTCAGAGAGAATTAGTAAGAAGAAATACGAACATTTGCCACCAAGAATAAAAGACTAATAGAAGAATTGTAGAAAAGAAAAAAAAAACAAACAAAAAAACTCCCAAAAGCATATGAAATTTTGATTGTCTCCTTCAACTACTGCTTTCTTCCTTTATCTAAGAGAATTAATTCCTGCTCAGTTACTGTTTGTGAAATTTGATAGTTTTGCTTTTTAATGCCTGCTAACATTTTATTCTAATTACATTTTAGATGAGTATTCATAATGTGAGTTCCACTCTCTATTTCAAATTTAAATTATTTTATTGGTATAAAAATCTTCTCCAGAACTTAATATCCTACATGCAACCCCTAACCCCTATTTGGTAATTTAAATAAGTATCATGACTTAAAAAAAATTATGATAGAAAGGCTGAACTCTATGAAATCAGACAGCTGAGAAGTGCTTAATGATTTTGTAAAAGTAAACAAGAACATAGTAATCGTTGTAATGGTAAAAAATGAAGTTTCTTGCAAGTTTCTTGCAATATATAAAGTATATATAGGAACAGACAATGAGTTCATTATGGCTTCTCATTATCTATATCTCTATTAGGATGCCATTTCCAGTCACGGCATCATGTTAGTCTCTGTTGGTCATTTGTCACACTTTCAAGTAAATGCTTTTGTATTGAGTCAGATTTGGTTTTCTATATAAAATGTCAGGATTCTGTTAGATTTGGAAGAAAGACATTTGACAATCTAGTCCCCAGTGAAATATGATGTATTTGTGTAGATATCACCAATTACATCATTACTATATTGATTAGTATTCATTCGGAGTAAAAAATGAATGAAGAGCGAAGCAGAAGAATTTAGAACAGACTTCCCCTTTGATCCAGGGGTGAACATTTCAGAAAAAAAGCATTTTTGTATCCCCAAATAAGAAACAAGCACTGGCTGCTGCCTCTTTCTCATTTTCCTGCATAGGAACAGTGAAGCAGAGCAGAGTAGGCCAAAGAGTCTGGCCCGTGGCATGTTGCTGTCTCAGTCAGATATGATATCTATGTCTAGTCTCTTCATTACCTCATCCCTCCTACATCAAGAGGGATGTAAATTGCTAAATGAAGAAAGCTATGTGGTCTTTCAAGTTAAACAAGCCCCCTTGCATCAGCCATTCAACCACCAGCATGTATTGTGTGAAACAAGGCATTTTGATGATACTATCAAATTAAAAATGTAACAAAGATTAGTTAAGTCCAGAAAGTTTCCTTTTGCAGAAGTGGCCTTTTTAGTTTCCCTCTGGTTGCTTTATTATTTGCAAAAGGAATCTCATCTTAGATGCAGCATCTGTTTTCCAGTAAAGTCCTGCTTTTTACCCAATTTTCCAGCTGGATTGACTGAGGCAAAAGGAGGTCAAGTGACTTGCCAAGGTCAGATGGCAATCCAGTGCTTTACCAAGGATTAGAATTTAGGAACCTCCTGATTAATAGAACAAATAACCTCCATGCACCAAAACCCCATGGGACGGGCAAGTCACAGAACTCGGTAGGATTAACCAGAAAGGACTTGTCTGCTTGGGTAAGCAAAATATACCCAGCACAGAAGAAATACAAACATTTTCAAGTTGCTGAGGCATAATCCTAGGAACCATTTACATGCATATGCTTGTACAATTTGTGGAGATCTTTAAAAGACCAGTAAGGCCTGAGGTTAATATTTGAAGCCATTGCATTAAATAGCATGCAGACATCTTTATTTCAAAAAAAAGAGAATAACCCATCTCAATCCAGTACTATTTTAATTATTTAAAGAGGCTCAACCACTGACACTGAAGATTTGCACCATGGAAAGCCCTGCTTCCTAACAAAAGGGCACATGCTCAGAACAGCAAGTAAACAAACATTCCAGACATGCCTTATGTTCCAGCAGCAGTGCCTCTTAAACAAACCTTACTAGTTACAGAGCAAAAATGGAAACTGTCTGTTTTGATTTAAATCTGTCCCTAAGCCATTTCCATGAGTTAACACAGCAGAAGCACAAGTACAGGAACAAATAAACAAACAAACAAGGAAACTTGAGCTCGCCTCGAACAACTGAACTGCCACCAGTTTCCAAAATGCAATCACAGAGCCGTACATTCTTGCACCACAATTAAAAGCAGCTCACAATGGAGGTGAACCGCTCCGCCCCAGCAAAGAGAGATGGTGTTGAAATGCTAATTGCACACAAAACTTCAGTGGTGCTGGTGATTAATATACTTATTGTTATTGTTAAAATTGGAATGACAAAGAGTATAATATAGCACTGCTTTTGTGTCCTCTGGCTGTTCAAAAGTGTCTCCTTGCACTTTCTTTGGGTGCCAGAATTACTCAACTTCATTTTATGGTTTTCACTTGTATTGAATAGACAGGAGACATGGAAGAACAGCTATTGGAGTATTTTGAATAAAGCAAAATAGGTAAGAATGGGGGCCAGGGGGTTTGTTTGTTTTGTTTAGGAAACCTGTAGTGGGAAGGACAGAGGGAACTAGTAGAATATGTTCTCCTAGGTGAAAAAAGAAGGGAAGAAGATCTGGAGTGCTTTCTAATCAACAGAGTCCTGATTTTTTACTCTTTCAATTTTACTCAAGTCATGATTCTTAGTCATACTTAGTCATTCCTATAAACTGCTGAGATTTCCTATACAACTCCCCAAAAGTCTTATATGTATTCTTAAGAAGATGAACACAAAAATGGCTGTTACTAGCTGCAGTAATACACTCAACTTTAAATATTTACTGAAATCATTTTTCTAAATAAGGGTTAAGGATTTTGCATCTTGCAAAATCAAGCTTTCAGATTCTAATTGCTACAGAAAGATTTCCAAGGGAGAGGTGGATGGTTGTATGCTCTATAAAGTAAGTCCTTCATTCATTTCTGTGGGATTCATGAGAAAAACTGGAGTCAATATTCACAGGACTTTGCTGTATGGCCAGGATGGGACTGTTTATAATCCTGACCCATTAGAGGCGGGGATAACTATGTGATGACTAGGATGTGCAGTCTAAGTTAGTATGACTTACTACAGTGTCTAACGTCTTTATTGTTATCTCAACAGTAAGTAGACTATTTATGTACTCACATGCCTTATATTGTCATAAACTACTAATTATAATAAATATTTAACCTGAGGGAGGCTGCAGAAGATCATAAGCTACTTTGGGAGTGATACTTAAAAACAGGATGCTCATCTTCTCTGTGAGAAGGCTATGGGTTGCTCACAGATGTCATTGACTGTATATGGTTGGCATGAAAAAGTACTGACTGTACTTTGAAACCAAACAAGTAACTAAATAAACAAATATACCTATAACATGGCCTGGACACTGTGATAATATGGCTTCTGTGGCAAAGATTCTGCTGACTTCTAAATATCAAGCAATTGCCAGAATGAAGGCAAGGAACACCAAAGCAGGGCTACAGGCTATTGCTCAACCGGATGCACATCTGTGGAAGACGAGAAGAAGCAGGAGGAAGACAGCAAAGAGGCAGAGCCCTTGAAGGTCCAGGAAGCTGGACTCTGGAGCACAGCTCCAGTTAAGAGCAGCAATATGGAAGAGACCCTGCTGGAATTAGTCTTAAGCGGCTCATTTGAAAATAATTTGTGATTTTCAAAGTTGGTTCAATCAAGCAAGGACTAAGCCATAACAAACTCAGCACAGGTATGTCACAGCAGGTAGTATTAATTGGTGTAAGGGTCTACTTAGAAGTTCACTAACTCTCCTCAGAGAGATGTTAAGAGACAATTAGATTTATTTTAATAACTGTTATTTTTTTACTTCTTCAGGCTACTGAATAAAAGTGATGCAAACAACAAAATAAAATATCTTTTTCTCCCCGGGATTGTTAAATGGTGGTTTGGCTTAACAGTCTTTTAAAGATGTGTACTGCCAAAAGAGACTCACTCCCATTTGCAACTTTGTGAGAGTGATTTTCCTTCTTAGTATATTGTCCTACAGAATGATGTATACAAACGCGTCTTGCTCAAGGGAAGAGTAAACAAGACATTCAATAGAAGACTGATAGAGAAGGAAATTGTCACCTAAGCATAGGTTTCTAGTGCCTTTCTATATCATCCCTGTGGGATTGGCAGACATGGCACAGGATTTATAGAAGACTTGTTTTTCTGGAAAGACAGGTAGAATAAACTATGGCACCTAAAGCACAAATAAATACCTACACTATGTGTATGTACTTTACAAAAGTAACTATGTGAAAAGTATTGTGAAAGGTGACAGAATTATTTCAAATATCCTTAATACTTTTTAAGAGATAGATTTTCCTCAGCATCATAGTGTCAAGTATTAAATTTTTTGGAACATACTCTGCCTTGAACAACCATTTGCATCTGGGAAATGCTATCTGTATGTCTTCTGTTTTCTGCTGCATTAAAGGAAAATGCTGAGCTTTTTGGGCTGGAAGTCAGCTTGAAGAAGACAGAAGTCCTCTATCAACCTGCACCTCAGGAAGTTTTTCACCATCCCCACATCACCATAGGCAAATCAGAGCTTAAGTCAGTCCAGCAGTTCACCTATCTGGGAAGCATCATTTCCTCAGATGGTAAGATTGACAAAGAGATAGACAACAGGTTAGCAAAGGCATACAGAGCTTTTGGTGAACTCCATAAAAGAGTCTGGCGCAATAAACACCTGAAGAAAAGTATAAAGATCAAGGTCTACAAAGCCATTGTACTGTCCACTCTTCTTTATTGGTGTGAATCCTGGGTCATCTACCGCCACCACCTGCGACTCCTCGAGCACTTCCATCATCGCTGCCTCCGTACAATTCTAAACATCCACTGGACAGACTACGTGACTAATGTGTCTGTTCTTGAGCAGGCAGAGGTCACCAGCATTGAGGCCATGCTGCTGAGAACGCAGCTGCGCTGGGCAGGGCACGTCTCCAGGATGGAGGATCACCGCCTCCCTAAGATTGTGCTCTATGGTGAGTGAGCTTGCCACCGGCTGCTGCAAGAGAGGAGCCCCAAAGAGATACAAGGACTCCCTCAAACAACACCTCAGCCTTGGCCATATTGACCACCATCAATGGTCCACTCTGGCCTCCAATCGGGAGGCATGGAGGCACACCATCTATAACGCTGCTGCTGCCTTTGAGAGCGCATGCAGGATCAGTCTGGAAGAAAAAAAGACAGCACAGAAAGAACCGTGCCTCACCAATACAGCCTGTGGAGACTCCACTGTGCCTTTTGCAACCGGACTTGCCTATCGCGCATTGGCCTTTTTAACCACCAGCGCGCTTGTAGCAAGCGTGGGAAGAGCCCTTCTCAAATCTTCATTCATGAAGTCTAGCCATGATGATGACAAAGGAAAATGTATATGGTTCCATACATGTCTTTCCAATTGTTCAGTTTCATTCCTTAACAATGATAGGAGAAATAGAAACGTTACTCACAATATCCCAGAATGCCCAAATAAGGAACAGTATAATCTTAGAGAAGTCCTAGAGAATTAGATAAGAGATGTAACTCAAACAAAAAAGACTTCCCATAAAGGTGTGACTATGTAAAGTAAATTTATGAATATGTATTAAGTAAGCAAGCTAATCTAATGAATATATAAACAGTATGTGTAATAAAAAGCCCTGTCTATCTGTCACTTGCATGTTCAATTACAGGAGCTATCCTCCGAACCAGCATACTGAATAAAGAATGCCCTTTTAACACCTACAAATTGGTGTTAAGAAGTTTGTTTCTGCTGCTTTTTGGTATCAATAGACATGCCTTAGACTCAATGTATTTATCATAAACAGAACTACAGCTTTAAATAACACAAGAAATTGAGCTCCATACACACTAACAAATTAAAATCCAGTGGTCTACTTTACACAGTGAGGGTCTGAAGTTCCATGTATATGTTGCATTAAGAGCTTATGCCAGATCCAGATGCAGTGCACAACAGATTCTCCTTTTCTTAAAAATACCTATATCCTTTTCTTAGCTGTTTTCCACACAAAATGAGAAACTACACTTGGTCCACATGTAGATACCTATTTACAGAGGATTCGTTCAGCCTGAGTCTGCTTATGCTTGGAAATAGGTGTTAATTTGGCAAAAAGTGTAGCATTTGGAATTTAGCGTTTGAAATCTACCCAGTTTGTGCTTGCAAGATGTGAGCCTGATTCTGCCTGATCTGTCTTAGGTTTAGGGAGAAGACTGGGCAATGGACTTCCCTGTTCCAGTCAACCTCCAGATTCCATGGTCCAAATTTGGTGTGTAGAATTATTGCAGTACTTGGACTGTTAAAACTGCTGCCCTCAGATTTCCCTGGGGGTGCAGCACCCAGTGTGAGTCCAGAGATGGAGCACACCAAAGGTGGTCCCAGAGGTGCTCAGGTTATCAATGTATGCACAAAGCAAAACGACTGCATACGTGCATAGCTACCCCTATGAAAAAAAACCCCAAAAACTCCCAGCAGACATGCATACAGAATATGATTTAAAAATATTAAATACAAATAAATTGGAAGAGATTGGAAAGCAATGTCGAGAGATTTACCTGCATTTTTCCTACTTACACCTATACACTAAAAAGGCATGCTGGTTTCAAGGTGCTTCCTTTGGTGGCATAATGAACATTTTTAGCATTTAAATTCAAGCAGCATTAAATAGGGGTGGACTGAAGAAGAAATGCAAAGATTTGTGCCTTAATACAGATGTATCTTTTTAAAATATCCTGAGCAGTCAGACAGTGAGCTCTCCACTTTGTGAGAACCCAAAGAAGAATGGCTCTGACTTTTGTGACATTTATAGGTTTCTCTACACTCTGACTGTTATTTTTTAACTGTATATTCCAGTTTATTTAACAAATTAAGTTTAGTTGAGTTACTGAAATAAAAAGTCAAGACATATGGACCATAAAAAACGTGACCAGTGAGATATTTTTGCATAAATGTCAAATAACAATGGAATAGAAGAATCTCATAAAAGCTGTGTTTTCTTTTCTGTACAGTTGTAAGACAAGGAAAAAGGAAAACTTAAAATCAGTTTTTTGCTCTGGGGATCTGCCTAACAGTTTTTATTAATGAATAAAATATTCATTAACAGCATATGCTTTAGACAAATTATAAAGCCCTTTCCATTTACCTTAGATCAATGTCTGAGTTACTATTTCATGCCTAGGAATAAACAATTAATTGATTTAGCAGCTGCATTTTCTTAGAAATGGTAGATTTCAGTTGCTGTTGTATACTACATTTCCTCTCACGGTGATACGTTTATTGATGTCATATGTGTTGCTATGCTAAAAAATGTATATCCCGTATTTTGTTATTTGCATTTCTTATTTCACAGTGCTTTGCCTGACTTTGACTTCAGGAAAATGTATTTATCATATTTTGTTTATGCTGTGGTTTAGAGATCATGACAGGCTGTGCCAAATAGGTAAGAAGTCAGTAGATGGCATTAGCTCTTAAAATCTGGCATGCAAGAGGGGTCTAAGCATTACTATCAATGAGAACCACACTGCTGCAATTGACTATACAGTCCAAGAATTTAGAAAGTTCCTTTCATGCAAAATGGTCTTCCAGAATTAAATTATGTGATTATACAGGTGAATGATGGCAAACTCAGATCATTAGTCAACAAGCTGGGATTTGAAATGAAAAACTGGTACAGGAAAACTATTCAATGGGACAGACACATCCAAGGAGAAGACCTTCTCACACAAACAGAAACCACCTAAAGACACTAGTGGAGAAGCGGCAATGGTAGATGACAATGCTGGTTGAGCAACACAGATGAAATATTTTCAGACACGTGTAAAGAGTTTGATTCAAATTTTATTAGTAGAACTTATAATGTGTGCATCTTCCAGTGGAAACATTGCTACTGATCAGCTGTGCAAACTTTTCTCGGGGTGCAGATACCATAATGCCATCAAATGGCACCTCTTTAGTCCCCAGATACCATGATACGACACCTATGAAATCCTTGCCTTACTTTGAAGGTTTCCTATCCTAAATACTAACTTTTGGTAATGTTGGGCCATTTTTAGGGTTTCCTGCTTCTGGTGACAAGTGGGGAGAGTCACAACTGCTGGACTATCTCAAATGAATGGAATTTGTTTTAATTTCTTTTGTTTTGATTACTTTTCTAAAAGCAGTTTATCCATGCTGTGCTTTGTGTGTGCATCCATGTTGTAAACTCAGGCACATTTAGAAAGGTCACTTTGGCTTCCCTATATTTGCCATGTGAAGTTGTCGCAAGACAATGCAAGATTGGTGTGAAGGGCTATGTCTAGTCTGTTCATGCTTGTGCATGTATTACGGATTAGAACAAACTCAAATTATTTCTTCTAACATGTTCCAGTTTTGACACTTGTTTTATACACCCAAATATAATCAATACACAGTAAATCTGGATTCAAAACTCTGCATAAATTGTAGAATAATTGTACTCCTTTTGACCAGGAGGTCCACCTTTGGCATCAGTATGTTTGTATTTCTTCAGAAAATCTTTAGATTGACACTTTCAACAGAAAAAGAAAATTTCCACACACAGTGATGGACAACACATGAATTGATAATGGCACCTTTACTTTGTGGATACCTTCATGTTATCTTGAAATATTTGCAATCAGCTGCAAGGCTTTTGTTTTTGCACTACACTGGTTGATAGTGCCTCTGCAGGGAAGACCTGTCAATAGTCAAGGAGCAGCAGAGCCACAACCATGGTATCTGCAATGTTCTGACACTACATCAGCCCACACTGAAGAAATTCACATCTGGGGAGGCTGGCCCAGTTTCTGGCCTTTTGTGCCAGATGACGCAAAAAAGCTGGATCAGAGGAGACAAATCAATCTCTTTGTAAATGGAAAAGCAACATTTCCAGGCCCATTTTTTTATGTGAAAGGGACAAGGATTTATGGAAAGTGGAGCTCGCAGTACTGCCCACAGTCAAGTTAGTTTGATGCTTCCCTTTAGACTACCATGTTTTCAGTTGCTTAGAACTCTGTCAAAACATTATTGCATTGGTATAAACTTTGCCTTGAAGCATTGTCTCTTTCAGGTTCACCCCCTTCACCCTAAAGATTTGCAAGACCAGCTTGGTTGTTTCTCAATTTCAGAGAAATTTGTTCCACCCCATTAAAAAAAAATAACCTGCATTTAGTTGAGAATCAGGGGAACAATAACTTGAAAGATGACTGTAGAGTATGAGGGGAAAGGTGTTTGTGTGTAAATAAGGTGAAGTGATGTAAAATGTGCAGAGCTGAAAGCCAGGCATCTGAAGGTGATGACACTAGGGTGATGATACTGAGATGGTGAAAAAGGGGAACACAGAGGTCTGGCACAGTGACAAACAGGAGAAAAAACAACCCAAACTGGAGATTAGGCTTGGTAGATAGGCATAAAGGTCTGAGCCTCAAAGCTCTTTGACCTCCAAAATGTAAAAATGAATCCAGAATTCTTGAGCCTTACCAGACTTCTGTTCTCAACAAATATTGTTGAACTAAATAGCCAAAGCATCCGCCAGAGCACTTACTATTGCAGAAGTGGTTCACAGAATCATAAAGAAACTCTCACTGGTAATGAGTCATGGCCCCACCATTGCACTGGTAGATGAAGAAATGGATGAATAGCTTGAAAGCTGACTTTCTTGTTGAAAACTAGTGTTGATGGTCAGTATGATGACAAATGACAAAAAAAATTGCTTTTATATTGCCTTACAAAACATTAAACAGAACTCATATGAAAATTAGCCTTGTAAAGCCAGGCACCCAAAATTTAGGAAGTGCCCAAGATTAGTTGTGCAATCTTAGTTGTTCAAACAAGATTTTTTCATGATACAGTTTTTAAGAGTATGTTTTCCCACTATATGTCAATGAGGCTGTGTCTGATGCAATGTACTAGCATGTTTGACTCTCAAAGAAGGGGGGCGGGTTTAAATGTCCAAAAGGTGAGGATACCCTAAAGATGTCCTGAAGGCTGTTCTTCATATAATATAAAAAAATCATGAAGCAGAAAATCTTGGCTGTTCCCAGGGCTCCTTGACGGACTCTAAAGAATCAGAGAAATTTAGTGTGTCAGATAGCCCTACTCCAGGTAGGTTGAGATTTATCTTATAAAGGATCCTTTCTTCAGAATGGTTCTTTGGTTATACAGGATGTGTGCTGAATGACACAAGGAAATGTTCAAGAGAAAAAAAAAATAAAAATAAGACAACTGACTCAAATAATATAATTCCTCAGATCCAGGACATTGACTGAATCAATTCACTCAGATTTTAAATATCTGTCTACTTCTTGTGTTTTTCTCCTTTTATGACATTTAGGTTGGTACTCTGGTGCTGAACTGGCAAAAGAACTGCAAGATAAGTGAAAGAGAGCAGCAATTCTGACAGCATGAAGGGGTGCTCCATGCCATACATTCCAAAATACTAAGTTGTAGGAATCTCAAATTGGGCATTCAATGCAAAATTTTTTCTACTTTAATCTTTGTGCTTTGTTTCTCTAAATGTTACAAAACAAATAATAAGGAAGCATATTCTCATTTTGCAGAGGTTTTGTAGAAGTAAAATAGTAAATATTTGTGATGATACAGATACAGTTATAGAAAAACTGATGATAAAGTTAATAATTCTGTCTTCATTATCTAGATTTGAGTAGTGTGCAGTAGATAAGGCCTAGGCCATCCATGGAACAATAAGAACAAAATCTATATTGGATCAGTGCTCATTGAGTATCTGTCCATTCTGCGCATGGAATGAGGCAGAGGACCCATGCAAAAAATAAGATGGCATCCTGTAATGAAATCCTTTATCATAATCTACCCAAGAAAGCTGAATTAGCATGGCCTTAATAATTCTAGTTTTTCTCATGTTCAAGAGTTTACCTATTTAACAGGTGCATTCTGTTACCATCACTGTACACATATGTCAAACAACAAAAACCCCCAATACAATCTAATCTGAGATAGACTGCAGAAGGTGACTGTACACTACTGGTTATTTAATTAATTTATATTGACGAAAAATATTTTTGGTTGTCCTGAATAGATCACTAAGGATATGTTTAAAATTTTTAGAAAAGGCAAAAGTTCTGCTATCAGGACTGGGAGATGAAAAAAAAGTTTAGTAAGACCCATGCTGTTTTTTTCCTTTCTTAAGAAAAAAAATCAAACCTTAATGTTACTACTGTGTATTAAATCACTTTTTCACTGTGACAGGTAGGAGAACACAGATATAATAATCTACCAGTCTGGTATCTGGTATGTATTGGGAGTCATGAAATAGATCTCAGCAGGCTGTATACTGTGCACCCACGCAATGTACAATGCTGTGATTACGGTAGGTAGGAGGTTTGGGTAAGAGTGGATTTCAGATATGCAGGAGTCCAGTGTAATATGTGGTATTATTTGCAGAATTTTGTTAGGACACATCCTGTAATTATAGGCCTGGTATAATGTCTGATTGGCTTGCCTTTTGTGCAACTGAGAACCCAGAACACTTAGGAAAAAATTAAGTCTTTCCTGCAAAAATTTTTTTGAGAATCCATTTTAAGAGAAATAAAGCAATCAAAGTTGATTACTTTGGGCACACTACATTTCTGTAAGAGAAAAAAAAAAAAGCAATTTACACAGTCACAGTTTTATTGCCCTTAATATTATGGAACACCTATAGAACAAAAGTCATTCCTAAGGGGACAGTTTATAACCTCACAAATACCTTCAGTAAAAACCACAGGATTTTCCGTATCCTATATTAAGCACTATCCTATTAACAGAATTTTGACTGAATATTATTGATAAAATTCCTCAGAACTGTTAGCAGTGTCATCTAACCAACTGGTCTTCCCTTCACTTGGTCATATGTTGCTGCTTTCAAGTATTTGTGAGTCCAGTTGTATGGTATACTCATTATACCTTACCTTTATGTAGTATATATTTAAAAAATGCTGTGTCACTTACGATGAAAAACATAGGCACTGTTTTATAAGTGGTAAGATACCCTGCCAAGGAGTGCCGGCAAATGACTTGGTGGTAGCAGGGAAAGCTGAAATCTTGGTAGAATCATTCCTAATGTTAGCAGCTGGTGGCCCATACCACTTACTTCAATGAACGTTTCCCCATATGGATTTACTTTGAGAGAGTAGTGGCACTTCTGTTCTTCCCACCCTAAGGCATGAGGGACAGTCTAGGCTGGATTTCCATAATTCTAGTCCAGAACTGTCATATCAGCATCTTCTGTTGTTGGCTATACGCTGTCTGCAAAAAGAAAAAAAAAAACAAAAAACAATAACTCATAGGCAAATCTGTTCCCTTGTAAAAGAAATCTTCCAAAGCAACCTTTCCTTTAGGTTGATTATGTCTTTCAGTTAGAGGGGAATCTCAGTATGTTGGGCCTGATGGCCTAGACAGTGGGACCTTTATTTGGCTGCGTATTGCAATAGTCAACCTTCATGTTTAGAAGTGGAAAGGTTTAGAGTCTTTTTAGAAGATTCAAATAGGTGAGAAAACCATGCACACATGCAAGGCATCTGCCTATTTCTTCCAGCTACTTTGCACATCATGCCACAAGTTACATTAGTGCTCACTGGACTGACCAGGTAGTGGCTGCTTTTGCTTTTCCTTCAACAGGTTTTTCAGGAGGCTTCGGTTCTGACAGGAGAGTCCCATCGCTGGTCAGTTTTGATGTCAGTTAGAACTGACTAAGGTTTAGCCCAGTATTTGAATATCAAAGCTGAGAAGAAATGAATCAAGTAAATGTCAGAAACCTTGCTGCTGGAAAAATAAAGTGCATTCTATGCTCCCAAATTTTGCTTGCTTATCATAGTAAATTACTAATTATTAATTGTGCATATCTTCATAAGATAAACTATTGTCTTTTCCTTTAAGCTGTAACTAAACAATGTGGTTGACTTCTAAAGTATCATTAGATTGTAGATTTAACATCGTGTTGTTATTAGTATGGCATTTCACACCCTTCCCAGAGCTACTGTCTCAGATTGTCAGTAGATGCCACGAAACCCAGTTAAAAGTCATACTTGGAAGATTACTTTTGCTGTATTTTGCAAAGGTTGACAACTTTCAAAATTAAATACAAATGAAAATTTAGCATAAATGTATCATCCTGCTCCTGGCTGCTCTGTGCTGGCAGAGTTCAGGTTCTCCTGCATTTTGCCAGGAAGGGTATTCTGAATGCTCATCATAGTACACCTCTGGTGGATGGGACATGCTGATTGGAAACTTCCCTTCTGGATTAAAAATAGTCATAATTTCCTCTGATGAAATAAGTGAAAGGGAGCATAATTGGCCAAAGACTGGAAAGAAAAGAATTATCTCTTTCTGGCCAAAGAAAGGATCACAGCTAATTCTGTTGTAAATAGGGGTGTGCATGAGGGGAATGCTGAGTCAGCTGCAAAGAATTAATCAGCCTTTCATCATCTTGGCTCAGGAAAAATGAAGTTGTGCTGAGAGGAATTGTGATGAAGGTCAGTAATGGAATTATTCTAGAAAAGAACTAACACTGAAGGTGGAAAGGAATTTATTCCTGTTTATCTCCAGATGTAGACTAGAGAGAGCTTTCCTAATTTCTCTGACTTCAAATTTGATTGAAACAAGTAATGCATTTTAAGAGTGTTTCCGTCCACTGCCTCCTCTGGGGATTTGAAAATCTGGCCACTTTATGTGGCTGTTTGAATAGGTTCCAACCTCATTGAAACATCTGACCCTGTACTTCTCTACTTTCATCCTATACATTTAGTTTGACATTTAAGGTTCTTTGTCTTGAATTCTCTATGCTTCAGAAAACAGCTAAAAATCTCCAACAAACACACAGCATACAAAATTCTTTCCTGGTCTGGACTCCTTCAATGAGAAAAACTAACTAATAAATTAAATTAAAACATTCAGAACTTCAAAAGAAAGGTGTGGTAAACACTTCCAAGCTAAGGGAGAAACAGTTTAATATTGAGGTACCTTAACTGAATCCATTGGACCTAGGCTAATTTCCATTAACAGAGGATCTGACTTGAAAAGATTATGTCTTATCTGAAAATTTTCAACCCTGTAAACACTGACTTAGAAATCTTACAAGCAGAAGCATCATTATAAGATTTCCAGTACCTCTTTTCTCAAGGCATGCTGTTCTAAAGGAAAGCACGCATGCTAGGACTGGGTAATACCTCTGACAGATTCCCTCATTCATAGCACCAAGAGCTGCAGCTGGGCTGGGTATGAGAAGAATCCTTGTGATCTGCCCCAGTGAATTCCCTCCTGCCTTTTAGCCAACAGCCAGCCTCTCCCAGAATATTAAATGCACTGAAGCAGAACCTTGCAACAATTTATAGCAGGTTTCTAGGTGCTTAGTAGCCATAGTGCTTTTCTTGTTTATGGCCCATAGTTTCCTCAGCCATACTCTGTAATTTCCTTACTGAGGTCTTACTCTCAGGTCTGCATATATTTACATGTTTTACTCTGTAAGCTTTTAAGCAGCAAATTATACAAAATAGAGGTGAGACCTCTGCTAGTTGAGTCTTCCTTTTATTGTTTCCATTGTAGTTGTGTCTGGAAAATAAATAAGTTAAGAACTTGAACTGACATAAAATAAATGACAGTTCAGGTTCTATAAGTTCATGTTTATGACATGATTGGCCTACAGCCATTGCAGCTATTTTGTAGTCTACAAGATGTCCTTGATTTGCTCTTCCACCAGTATGATAACAAGCACATATAATCTTTGCATACACTCTGAACAGGCTTCTAGCTTCTGCCTTATTTTATACGTTCAGCATTTACATTGTTCTTCACAGAACTCTCTCAGGTCCCTTAAACAATCTTTATGTTTTCATCTGTATTGTTTTCATTTTTCAGCCTAAATTAGATGGATATAAAGACAAAAGCAAGAAAATATGATAAGTCAAGACACTTGTGAAAACACAAAATTAACAAAGCCTTCATTCATAAAAAGGATGCAATTTTTCTTCCTACAATATACAAAGTATGATAATTCAAACAGTCCCTACATATTTTCCAAACAATCCCTACATATTTTCGAATTTGTAAAAGCACCTTCTTCCTTTTGAGAGTAACTATACCAAAAAGCCATATAATGATGGTAGCAATAGTGGGACTTTGGGTGCATCCATGCCAGCTCTGTTATATCTCTCATCTGTTTTTGACACATCGGTCATGAGATTTTTTCTCTCTTTTTTAGAGATCTCACAGAAATAGTCTTAGTGTCTGTGACATGACTCCATTTCTTTCTCACTGAGCATATGTTGGAGCACGTATTGGAGCTTGATGAA
This sequence comes from Scytalopus superciliaris, assembly GCA_013400415.1. NCBI lineage: Eukaryota > Metazoa > Chordata > Aves > Passeriformes > Rhinocryptidae > Scytalopus > Scytalopus superciliaris. The sequence continues at coordinate 596,565 of VXBX01004059.1, forward strand.
GAAATCTAATTTTTTTCCCCCTCAAGGTTCATCATATAGACTTCACAGTGCTCTCATTTTGTTTACTCTCTTGCTAGGAAGCACAAACATCTGAAATTTCAGCCTGGTGATGGCCCCATGCTCTATTGTACCTGACCTTGCTAGGGCTACTGAAGGGGCAAGCAGTTTTTCTAAAGGCTGAAGGCATGAATAAGAGCCGTCTGGAGTTCAGTAAAAAGAAACTAAGAAAAGATCAACCAGTCGAGAAAGTAATAACAATTTTATAACGAGAATAATCATCTGTTTGTCAGTTCATATGGGAGCAGAATTGTTGGATTCTTGGTAGTTGATCCATAGTCAAATATCATGTCTGGGTATTCTTTATTTCTTTCCCTTTACCTTACCTGAGCAATGACATCCATTTCTTTCCAGTGTGGTAGATGGTTACTCACTCCATGTTTTTGCTGGTTTCTCTAGTGTGTATCAAGCTGCTCTTTATCTTACCTTGAAATAGCATCCTGCAAAAGATTTTGACTTCCACCTGGAACACCTCTGAGAACAACCCTTTGCCTAATTTTCCCTGAGCTAGAGTGGCTTCCTAGTTTCTAGCTAGAACTCCAGCAGCAGTTTTGATGTATGGGATGATACAGTCAGAGATGGAATGAAGTGTCAAAATCCCACTGAAATTCAGTATGCTTTAACTTTTTTTGCTAAACATCTTTCAATTCCTCTGAAAAATCTCAACCAGAAGAACTTAAACAGGGACCAGGCTATACAGTTTAATATTCAGGATAGATAGTAACTATTTCTTTCCTACAGCAATCTTGGCCAACTGAGAATGAGGCTTGTAGCATTATCATCAGTTACTGACAACCTACTTTAACTTTCTGAAAATTCCCAAGTACTTAAAATTCTATCTCAGTGCAGTAATTAAGGAGGGTAAAGGTTTTTTTGCTCCTTTGATTAAAAATTGCATTTACATTGTGTTGATGTAAAAGTAGGAAAAGTAATAGCAAATTAATTTTTTGTTGCTTTCCATCTGCATTCAAAATTACTATTTAGTAAAGATTTTCTACTTAATTTTCAGGCAGAATACACAAAGCTGGTAAGATTGTATTGTCATGTCTTCTCTCAAAGAAGTTTTTGTAATTATATGAGAAATGAATCCATATTAACCTCCAAAAGCTACCATTCTTAGGTGAATAGTATCAGAAACTTGAGCATTCACATGGCAGCATTATGATTGGCCTGAAAGCACATACCCAGAATATGCAGAGCTTTTGAGGCAGTTCAGGTAGTGGATTACTTTAAGCATTCATAGTGCACAGAAGCGAGTGAGGTAGGTATTACAGAATCATATAAAGATATTTATGGAATCATACCAACAACCATAATAGGCATTGTCAACTGGCAAGCAAGCTGCCTTTGGGCTGTCATCCAGGGAGCACATTGTTTCAGTAAGCGAGAAGTGAGATTGTTCTTTGATGTCCAAGTGAAAACTGAATGGGGATGAAGAGGTGACTGAATGAGATAAATCTAACTATGATCTATAAGACTTGAGCATTATAGATGAGAGACAGACAGACAGACAGATAGACACACAGATAGTTAGATCAAAGAGTACTGAAGAAGAGATCAGAGTCTAGAAACACCGTATCAGTCTTCAGGGCTAAACTTTATTTTTCTGAAGGTGAACTTTTTAGGAGCTATAGCTTTACTCAGCTTTAAAACACTGAGATTTTATCTCCACAAAAGTCAGGAAAACTTTGAATTTGAAGCAGAGGTAGTTTGGAAATTCAGAGTCAAGTAATGATTCCACCTTTCAAAATGGTTGTAGTGAAAGGAGACAATAAAACTGCTGCAAAAGAAAGCAGGATGTTTAAAATTATCAAAAAAGAAAAAAAAAAGTCCCTCCCACACAAAAAGAGGAAGATGTTTCTATATGGACTCCTACAAGGTCAAAATTTAGCCCTTTCCTTGGAAATTACTATCTCTAAAGCTTTGCATCATGGGTTCCCACTCAAAGAGATGAACTCTCAAAGATACCTTTTATTTGACTAAAAGTTACTTAATCTATCACTTGAAAGTTGATCACTCCATGTCTTTAAGTACTATACCTCTTTATTGCTTTAGTGAGTAGGTTTTGTGCTTACAATGGCATAAATATCTGAACTATTTAAGTTATGGCAGCTGTGGATAACATTTGTCAGTATTTTCTGACTCTTACATAATTATGTTAATAAATTTTTTATTTGAACAAGGGTCCGCGCTTCCTTCTCCCTAGAGTAAATTTAAAGGACCATAATGACATAAAATATCAGTGTGTTTTGGGGGAAGTGTAAAACTGACAACTCAGCTCACAACAGAGATTCACCAGCATTGATGAAGGCAACAAGATCAGCTTTATAAAAGATATTTTTGTGTTTGTAGTCCCTTAATGACAGACTCCAATGAAGATTTTGGTTTGTGTAATACTCAACAAGGATTCCCTTATTTTCCATCACGAGACGGACAACAATTTGGATCAACTGTGCATTAACAAAATGTCGCACTGGACTCATAGTGATAAAGAAAAAAAAAATTGTCATGATTTTGAAGTACTTTTTGACTATTCTTTTCTCTTGCTTGTAGAGCAACTGGTGAAGCAATATAAATAAATTATGCTAGATCATATCATGAGAAAAAAAATGTGTGAATTTTTTTTTTCCTAATAATATTAAAAGACATGCAAAGGATGCTGAGAAAATATGAGACTTTTGAAGATTGTGAGGTACCTTGCACATGCTTCTTCTGTAATTTGATTTAAAAGTAGGAAAAGAAACTCACTTGATTCACTGAATTTTCAGACATAAACTTATTGTCACTTGAGTAACAATCTACAAAATTGGCAGCAATTCCAGT
>VXBX01004059.1:604444-616029 GCA_013400415.1 Scytalopus superciliaris
AGGGGAGGTGTGAACACATGCTGATCAAACTGCGTTTGATGCAACATATACTCTCCCTGCCTGCTGAGACAGCACGAACACCTGCTCTGGAGGGCAATTCCTTTACTTAGCTACTTAAGTACTGTTTGACCCTCTGCAGGATTTCTCTTGTATTGAAAAATAAAAAAGAGCAGTGGATTCAAAAGAATGCTTTCCGTAGTTTTGTCATTCTGCAAAAGCCTCTTTTTCCAATTTCCTTATAAACCTAATTCTTCACTCTCCTCTCAAGGGAGAAGGATAGTTGAATCAAAGAGAAGTGTTTACTTATAAAAATAAACAAAACATACTTATTCATATGAAATAATGCAATCTCTGGAATATTGTGTTGTTATGTATCAGCAAAAGACATGCCTCATTTTTAACTCTATACTTCAAGTACAAAAAATGTGTTCCTCTAAAGGAAGGTGCTCCTCCTGCCCCTCTGTGCTTACCATTATTGATTTTTGTTTCTCTCCAAATGCTACAGAACTCTACATTTCAATCTCCTCGAAAAACTGCCATAATACGAAAAGGGAAAGAGAGTGTCAAGGCATCTGACTGTTAGAGGAGATGGACTTGTTTGCAGCAAAGGGCAACTGCACTCTGCTGAGAACATTTCTTTTAGCCTTTTATGCTGCTCTTCCTGAAGCCTGAACTAGAAAATTAAATTTAAGGAATTAAGAGGCTACATAAAACACTACTTACTGGTAGATGATGAATCCACAGAAAGCCTTGTTCCAAAACAACTATGTTACCTGTCTCTCTTACCTTTGACATCTGCATCTGCATAAGGAGAGAATTTACGGAGGTTATAGGTATTCCCTTACACACTGTAGAAGTCCATCTGGGAATTTATATACTAATTGTGTGGATAATTATTTTCAGGTAATCATCCATAACAATACAAGAACTTTTAAACATCAATATAGAATATAGATTTCTATGCAGTTCAACATGCCCAAACACCTACGAAGTGAAATGAATTTGACTACTCTCAGTTGTTTATTTGCCTTATGCCTAATCTATATTTCAGGATATAGTTCTGATGAATGTTGTTATTTATACTGGAATATGTGTATATGTGTAACTTACAAGGAGATTGAGTGATAATATCCTCTGAGTTAAATAAATTTATCCACAACCAGTGGTATTTTGGACAATCTAGGCATCAACACACACATAGAGCCACTGGAACAAAGGGAAACATAGCAGTAAAATATTGAGGTCTTCATATGAGACTTTAAAAGCACTTCCAGGGTCTTCTTGCAGTTTTGATTGTATCTTGAGCTTATGTCTTTTATTGAATCACAGTGCTGGAAGAAGTGAGACTCAAAGCCTGAAGATTTAATCAGTTATTAATTGACATGTTGTACCAGTAGCTGTTGTGAGATGGAATGTAGCATATTCATAATTGTAAATAGCTGATTTAATTTATAGCATAAGGTTAGGTATTTGGATATTTCTGTCATACTGTTACTGTTCTTTGCTATGCTGACTGCAAAATATAATAACTTCTAAGCAGTGTGTAAAACAAAGTGCTCAATTCACTTTATTAAAATATCCAATAATAATTGATTTAAAGGCAATAAAATGTGTTCATTAGAGGGTTTATATTCAAGAAATATTGAAAGTATACCTAAACCTGTCACTTTTATTGTGAATGAACAGGATAATATAATTTGAAAAGAGTGTGATCATACTAAAGATTTGTCCTGCAGCATTATCTGATAGCTCGTAAAGTGCTGAAATTTAATATGATGCTTTCAGTCAGTTTAATTGAAATTTAATTGCCACTTTGGGCAGAAGGTTTAGATCTGATCAATAAAATATTAAAGATTTTGTGCTTTCACTTGGAACAATTTCTTACCCAATGCATCAAGTGTAACCTATGTTTTAGGAAATACTTGTTTGTTATAATTCACATAATGTTCAATATCATTTGCTAATCTGAATGTTTTAACATGCTGCACAGATAAATAGTGGAAATAATAAAGCTATAGTTGATCCATTTAATTACAAGATGAAAGAAATAACGGTCACCTTCAGATTCATGAGAAAGGCATTAATGTAAAAGAGCTATAAATATTTTGAAATGTCAAACCTCAGAAAGACAGAGTCCAACATGAGCCTAGCTGTAAATCAGGCACATAGAAGGACCTTGAAAAAAAGATGGTTCTTTGGTATTTTAGAAATAATTACTAATACAAAAAGGGTAATGATGAACCTATAAATTACATTAAAAAGGGCCATTAGAGGAGGATTAGTTTATAAAGCTGAGAGATGGTTCCTGAAAATTATCCTGGTAGTTATTTCTTCTTTTCATTTCATATTATTCACGAACCCCAAAATTATCTGATTAATGATAAATTAATTGATTGCTATTTTGCAATTCAAATGCAGTAGCCAACTTTGAATTTCCCTTTACTGTAATCTATACTGTGTCTTCTTTACGTTTTTTTTTTGTTTGTGTGTTTGTTTGTTTGTTTTTGTTTTTGTTTTTAATTTGGCAGTGTAAAGAGGATTATTCTAAGTTGTACTCTAAAATGTGTATGGTCAATTTCAGTCTAAGCAGCACTGCTACAAAATTCATCTGTGCAGTTGGCTCGGGCTCCTGAATGCCAACTCTTCATTCCTGGGGAGGTCCTGGTGTCTCTACTCCTCCATCGTTTGCCCACCTAGGCACTCCTACAGAACCTTGGCGAGAGCAGACATAGCTGGAGGTGATTGTAATGACATTCTCTTAATAATCCCAGGTCTTCAGCAATGGTCTTGAACCTAAAGCCTGCAGAGCATTTTATCAAGACTGCACTTTCCCGCATGAGACGATACCCTATTCAGGGTACCATTTCTAAGAGCTTTCATCCTTTCATGTAATGGGCAGTGCTTGAAGCACCAATGTTTGATCTCAGCTCCAATGTGTCCAAAGTTGAGTAAGAGGCTGGGGCAAGACGTGAGAAACAGAAAACTCTCTCATAGGCATACATGCTATGTTGGCAATTTCATTGCAAGTTACTGACTGTTTGAATAAACTGTAATTCCCAGAATATTATTTTTTACTTATGATTGATTCAGATGAGCATGGGGAAGGGACAGCACTTGACAGTATGGGAAACAGGTGATTTATATTGCTGCTGGTGACACAAGCATATCAAGATCACCTTTTCCACCTGAAATCAATGGTATCTATATATTGCTCTGTCCCAAGGATCAGGGGAAACGATGAAAAAGTATAGTCATTCTCACTTCCTCTTCCAAAGTACACAACCATTATCTGGAGGATTGATGAAGTAGCCAATTCAGAGCCCTCTGAAGATTACATTGGTCTGCTTCCACCTTCTGTGAGGTTTCTGCAGAAAAGGAGTTGAAGTTGCAAATGCAGATCTCTGAAGATTATTATTTTTTCTCCTGACTGCCTACTTCTGCTGGCAGTGGTATATCTCTGCCATTGTGAGGGACAGTGTGAGCATTGAGCGTTGGGAGTAATTTAAGTCTTTGGAAATTTGATTATCAAGCAAAACTAAATATCAGCTAATCTGACAACTGAAAAAATTCTCAGCCAAATGGCTGCTAAAATGAAACATTTCCTGGCTTTTTGCCTTCAAAGAGAATTTTAGGCCTCTGGTTATAAAATTGGCAATTTTAGCTCATAAACTTGAACAATATCAGAGGCAAGAATCTCAGGAGAGAAAATGGTTGAATGGTTAGACTTTGGAAGCAGAAAACAAGACTAACATCATCCTGTAACCTTTGCTGGACCATTTCCTCTGTCTGCAGGATAGTTCTCCATCTGCAAGATGAGAGTTCTTCATCAACCTAATTGTGTCTAATTGTGATTATTGGTAGACTGAATTAAATCATACTCTCCTAGACTGTGCAAGATGTTAGATGCTGCATTTGTAGTAGACTTTTAAGAATCTTCCCAATTTTGCAATCTTTTTTTTTTCCAATTTCTTTTTTCTGGGAATATTTGGGACCTACAATTCCTTTCTAGTGTAACCTGCCCAGTCTTTACTGCAGAATGCCAAAAGTTGGTCAAGGACCTCATGGAAAATTAAATGGATTTGGCTTGGACTACAGTAAAGGAAAAGGCTGTCTCTGACATTCTGTTCAGATCCTGATTTGTATTTTCAACTTTCCAGAATGCTTGTATCTACCTTAGGGGTTTTCCCAGACCCTTTGTAGCAAAAGCTGTGTTTTATCTTGAATTCTATTCTCTGTATCTTTTTCAGATTAAATCACAGTCCTTAATGGATTTAAACCCTGTCCTTTGAACGCAATACTTTTTTATATACACAAGTAGCTTTATATTTTAAACAAATAAATTCCTTCATTTCTTTCTTAACTTCCTCAAATTCTCACTTCAAGGACAAATTTTTTCTCCTGGCAGATACTAAGATTGGTGTCACCTTTCCTCTGCATTGACAGTAGAGAATTAAAATGGTTGCACTGAAGCATCTTGTATTTTCTCTTCTTTTTCTAATTTATCATAACCACATATTCCATGGGAAGTTAAGGTGGAGAGTGAGAGGGGAGGAAAGATGCCCAGCTGATAGACAGCACGTCTACCTTGCAGAAGATTCATTCCACTGCACATTTTGAATCTGCTGACAAGAAACTTGCAGCACAAGTAATCAGAGCCTTCACAAGATTGATTTTGTCCCCTGCTGGTATATGGCATATAGGGGAAAAAGGTTCTCATCTCTCAGTGTAATCTTAACTATTTAGAAGCCATTACTGCAGGATTACAAATCATCTGAATACCTTTCTTGTGTAACTTAGTTATTTATTAGGAAGGCCAGCAAATTAGTCAGGTAACATTATATAGTGTTCCAGTCCTGAAGCTCTTATTCAGCATGCTGCTGGATTACTCCCTCAATTTGCAAATGCTAGTAAATCCATGAAATTCTGTAAACAATACTGCATAGTGCTTAGTGCAAATATTTAACAACTTTTCCTATTTTTTCTGATTGCAGAGGAGACTTAGCAATATATATATATATACAGCTCACTTTTCAAAGTGACTCAAAATTGCAGATGTGTTCTATCCTAGATTTGTAAGAAATGCTTAAAGTCAACTTGTCATAGAGACTACATTGAACCTACTACCTATACAACTCTGGAAGGGAAGATGTAGGAAAAAAAAGGAGAAGCATGAGATTTATCTGATGTTTCATTGATGTATGGTTATATAAAATCTTAAGTAACACAGATAATGTCACACAATATTGCAACATATATTTTCAGCTGAACATTATAAGATAATAAGGCATAAATGGAAATTAAAGGAAAAAAATCTGAATGGTTGTCAGGGAACACTTTTTCATTCAGAGAATCATAAACATATGGAATGGTGTGCCAGGAAAAGTTTTTGAGATAAGAAGGGAGTAATTAGAAAATAATTTATATCCTGAGGAATAAAGCACAGACAATGGAAAAAAGCTTTAAGTCAAATGATTTTTAACTCTCACTAGAAAAAATGCTCATAATAATTGTATTTAATAGGTTACATCTAATTTGCAGAAGGTAGCCTTCTATTCTTTGGTCAGTAATGGACTATAAATAGACATCTGTAAGTCATCCACTCATGCTCAGAGTTACCATGTACTTTTAATACATATCAGTATATCAAAATGCAAACATAGAAAATGAGATACGTTCTGTTGCTCTGTCCCTACTGAAATAAATTATTTGTTCATGTGGAGATATTGGATCCTCAAAGCATACAAATTTTTGATATTAGAAAATATGACACTCAGAGTGACTCTTCTGTAGTGATGTGTAAAAATAAATAATCTCAATAGATAAATGCATTAAAAGGCAGACTCCAGGGCAAATAAAAGCAGCAAACATATTTTCATGTGTGAAACAAGTAATTAGAGAAAAAGTGATAGAAAACTGCAAACCAGAACATTTTCCTATTGTTATTCCAAAGAAGGGTGAGGGTGGGAAGGATGTCATTCAACTCTTAATCCACTTTGAGTGATTCAGGTAGGAATAAAAACCTTTGTAGAACATTTACAGTCCTCAGTCTCAGCAGTAACAGTGGGTTCACAGATTCCACATTCCCTCATAACGTCCCAATACATATACAAATTATGTGGACAAATTAAATAAAGTAAATTATATTTACATTAAGACTCCAAAGAGCTATGGAAAGGCATGAGTTTGACTTAATTAGTTAGAAAAGGAGTCCAGTTATAACTCACATACTTAACTGGCAAACCCTCTTAGAGGTGTGTTTAGTGGTCAGAAAATCAGAAAGTAAAGACAGCATAATACCTAAATGAAAAAGCAATATGCACATCTAAATATCTTGCAAAATATATTCAGGCTCCTATAGTTTCTTCTAAGCTTTTCCGGCCAGACATATATGTTTATGTGTTACACAGCTGCTGTGCAATGAGGTTGCATCTCACTTCATCTTGGATATGGAAGATCTACCACCAAAATGCTGCACAAATGGGTCATACGTGGATGGTAATAGCAAACCAATCTCCTTGTCAATGTAAAAATTTTCCTACAATGCTTGTACAGTGAGTACAGTTTACTAGAATATGTGTAATATGTGAACTATAGCCATTTTTCCAGCATTCTGGGACACTGGACACATCCACTGCAATGATCTCTTGCCCAGACAGTGACTCAAGAAATACTAGCCAAATGGACAAGTTTGTCATTTTCTAGCTGAAAAACTCTTTGGGTGAAATATAGAAGTGGAAGGTGAATACCATACACTCAATATTTCTATTCTAAATAATTTCATATGCTGAGGATGAAACAAGGTGAAGCCTAATAGAAGGCTACATGTCATAGCCCTTTAGAGGAAAAATATTCCTTTCATACTTCTGAGAGGAAAGAAATTGTCCAGTAAGACAAGTTACGCTAATGAGTAAAACTCCATAGTTACAGATAGGAAAAGTTAGATTTAACAAAGACAGCATGAACACTGTCTGTGCCTATCACTAAGACATCATCAATCATAGCTATACCATAACTGTAACAAATTCCATGCTTAATACAGCATGGCAGGAATCAGAGACACCTATATTATCAAAATGTGACCAAGCTTACTTCAACATTACCTCTCAAATACGTCCAGTAAAACAGAAGACATGTCAGCACTGTATTGTTAGAAGTAGTTAAAGGCAGGGATCCAGCTAGAAAATTATTGGATGTAATTTCCTTAGCATTTCTAAGACTTCATCAAGAAAAAAGATGAAACTCAATGAAGGAAGCAGCACAGTTCAAACCTGTCTTGATTCTGCTCCACTTCATTAGTGCAGATTAAAGCTTAAAGAAAAATTAAAAAAAGAACATAGATGTGAAATGCCTTACACGAAGAAAATAATAGCACTACAGTTAAGTCAAGCAAGTCATGTTCACCACAGCCACATGGCTCTGCTGGACAAGAAATTGCCACAGCTGTAGCAGAAGTCTTGCCATTTTTGCAATCATTGGATGGAGGGTAAAAATTTCCTAGGCAGCAATCTGAGATTTGGCTTCAATGAGAATCAAAAGCAAGAAGGGCCTTTAAAATGTTACCCATAGTCAATATTTAACAAGGTTGCTGATGCCTTTCTTGCATTTCTTTTACAAACGCATTTCATCATAACAGTAAGTTTTAAGTTTTGCCATGAATATGCCATTTTTCTTTAGCAGATACAAATCAATTACCTTCATTGAAAATAAAAATTATTATAATGACAATAGAAAGTGTAACTGTAGTATTTGGAAAACAGGTGCTAAATGTAGAGAACATGACTATAAATACAAAGGGTGCAATAAGACTATATGCTCTGCTAGTGAATGTGGAAAGCAGATACTGTGTGAATTTTGCTTTTCAGTAGAAGTGTCTTGCTTCTGATGGAAAGCCATGAGGCTAAATTAAAAGGGATCTAACTCAACATTTAACCAACAAAAGACAGCAATATTTCCAGACTTCAAACCTGGACAACCAAAAGTTTTAAGAGTGGTTGAGAGTCTAGGTCCCTTATGATTCCATGATTGGTAGACATCTTTCTTATATTCAAATAAAATGAGAGGAAAAATCTGAGTCATCCAGAAACTTGAAAGTAGAAATCAGAGCCCAGGCTCTAAATTTGATTAAGCATGTGACTACCAAGTGGAACCAAATTACAAATGGAGCCATATGGGCATCGCATTGTCTTTGTCAGTGTCCAATATGAAAATGGTATTTGGGTTGCTGTTTCTTTAGAAATGGTATGGCCAAATCCTTCTCTTGCTACCACTGTTTCCTTAATTTTTTTGTAAGACTGTGCTAAATACATTATTAATTTTGATTCCTTTAGAAGGTCTTCCTATCTTGGGGAGCTCATAGGAATTGTGGTTTCCACGCTTAAGGGTAGAACTTGCATATTGGCACTGCCAGTTCCAATCTGCTCCAGGTCAGACTTATTACTGAGAGCTAAAATCCCACACATGCCTGTGAAAAAATATTTGGAAATCCTATTTTGGTTTGACAGTGTGAAGTGCTTGAGTATACACCACAGAGCAGATGTGACTCTACCTGTACCTATCTTGGCCCTCAGCTCTCTCAGTTCCTTTGGATGATTAGCTGCCATCTTTCATGTGATTTCACTTAAAATAATTCAATAATATTTTCAGGTTTGACTTATCTGGAGAAACATCAAAGCAAGCTGTAAAAATTGTCTGCATTCAGCACTGGAACATTTTGTGACATGTAAGACCAAAACCCAGCATAATGAGGGAACAAAACAAAAGACTAGCACATTGAATGAAAGAATAGGTAATTTAAGGCTCTTTACACAGCGAGTTCCACAGAGAGACAGTACTTTCATAGAATTTTCTTTGCTATTATTATCTCAAATCTGCCTCTAATTTTGAAACTCTTATTAATATGAAGAAACCAGATTTTCACCAACTCCTGTATGGCTGCTTGACCAGTGCTCTGCAGTTCAGAATAAAAGATAGCAGACATCAGTAATCATCACTGTGTAGAATATTTAAACTGCAGGCAGAGCTGTGATGTGAATGGAGGCTAGGATTTAGCCTTAGCAAACAGTTTCATTGAAGGGAAAAAAAAAAAAAGTGATGAAACAAAGCGATATTTATTCCTGGGTTGCAAAAAGAGGGCTGTTTGTGCCAAACAAAATGAGTGCTTGAACAAGACATATTCAGAGTCTAATGCATATGAATCGTTTTGTACATGTTGCTTCATAACACACCCGTGCATGATGTTGTTAGTGTCACTCTAGGCATGTTATGGATTTACTGTATTACATACAATGCAATTATTGATTTACATAAGCATTGCTATTTTTCCCCAAATGTAACAGATTTTAGCTTGAAAGGACTATAAACTGAGAGACTTGCTATAGTTTAAAATTGGCAGCTGGTCGGGAGATGAATGCCAGGCAAAGTGAGTGTACAGGAGGTTTCTGCTGTTTCCTCAGGGAAGCGTCCCTGGGTGAGACATCTGCTGCTCAAACTTCACCACACATTTTATCAGGTGACACTCTGTCAATACCTAATCCAAATTTCTTCTGTTTTAAAATGTTCTGATTAAATGAAAATAAAATAACTTTCCATTTTCTATTAAAAATGTCAAATCTACTTGATTTCCTCTCCCAATGTTTTATTAATGAATGTATCTTTTCATTGGTATTGCAAGTCATACGAACAGCAACTTTTCCATGCATATTCATAATTTTGTGGCATGAATCATAAAATTCAAACCCATACATGCATATTCTGTTCAAAATACTTGTTCTGCATTCACTACATCAGTATTTGAACTCTCAGTTTATTTATCCTCAGAACAGTACTTTTAGGTAAGGTACAATTAAAGCAGCTCCAGTATGGGACTTAAAAAACTAAAATTTTTTTGTGTCCACACCCCCCATCCCTCCACTGCCCCCACCCCTCCACCACCCCTACCCCTTCCCAGTGCCTAATGCTGAGAGATTTGCTTCCCACGGTATGCTCCAGAATCACAAATGGGATTCCCTACGTGGGAGTTAGGCTTCCACAGGCAGTGGCTCTGGAATTTTTTCTGTAAGGCAGCACTGCTTCAGCAGAAGAGGTGAAGAATGTTTCCACCCAAAATAAGCTCCAGCCAGGAGATTAAGTGACTCTTGAGAGGTGGGAAATGAAAGACAATTCCCTCAGGAAGAGAAGGAAACTAAATCTGTGTTTCACACATCCTGACAAGAGCCCCCACCACTGCACTATCCTATAAAGGGGACATGTCCTTTCTCTGTATTTTAAAATAGCAGCTGCAGCTGCATTTGGTGAGATTTGGTCTTCTGTTTGCACAGCAGATGCATGCACAGAACCAGATGGAGCCTTCCAGTCATCTTAGGTGGATGACCCTCTAGTTTCTGTATTCTAGCCAGAGTTAAATACAAGATCTGTGACAAGATGCTCAGTCCTATTAATTTGGGAACACCATAAAATCACAAATGGAAGCACCCAGAGAACCTCTAAAGCTAGAATGCTCACGCACTGCAGGTATCTTGAGAGTTAAGAAGCAACTAAGCAAGAGCTTTCAACAATATTGTTTTTGAATTAGATGTCTCATTTCTGTGAGAGATGGAAAAGAACTAAGGTCATGAAGGGGTTCTGTGGCAATGCACAGTACTAGATCCAGAAGTCTTGGGCTCAGCTACTGGACTATTGTTTTATTTTACTTGCTTAACTATTAGAAATGTTTCTGTGGAAGAAGTATAGTTGCAAGAAGCAGTTGGTGATACATTCTACTCATTTTGGTGTGTTTTAGAAACACCGTTAGCATAAATCTTCTAGTGTGATTTGCACTTCACTTAATTTTATAAATATATAGACAAGCCTCAGTCTGCACATCAGAACCAGGAATGTTTTTGTATCAAGAACCTCAAATGAGAAAATCTGTAAATGAGTTGGCTGTTTTCTCATCTGTTCTGTGCCCCTCTTGCTGCCCCTTCTGCTGTCTAAGAGGAAACTGCTTTTTTTTTTTTTTCGTTCTGTCTCACAACTGCTACTGCTTGACTGATGGATGGAGGGACACAGTAGAAAGAAACACAACCTTAAATTTGTAACAGTCAGCAAATAAGCATAGCATAGCAAAACATTTTAAGAGGAAAAAAAAAAAACCCTCAGCAGCTGAAATTGGAATGTGATTTTGCTCTATAAAAAATTTCTTTACTCTGATCATGTCAGTTCCCTTTACAAAGCCTTCCACTCACTTTAGCTTGTATTTTGGGCATGGCTCAGCTCGTCATCTTTAAGTCTTTCCTTGTCTCTAGCCAAGGCCCACTCTTCAGTCTCTTATCATCTGCTCAGTTTGTTCAGTGTAAGCCCTTCTGAGTATGCTTGCTATTCTTATTTTTGAGGATTTTTTCCCCATGTCGCTTTCCAATTTCTTGAGTCGACTCACTCAGCCAACCTTTTCCAAGCCTTTTCTTAGTACATGTCTCACTACAGAATAGGAAGATACATCACTAAGGCAAAAGCCAACATTTTCAGCTGTTGTTTATAAGAGTAGCTTTATTGACTTAATGGAGTAGCTGAGGATCTGATCCCTCCAATTAAAGCAAAAAAAAAAAAAA
>VXBX01004059.1:622153-635632 GCA_013400415.1 Scytalopus superciliaris
TTTTTTTTTTCTATTATTGAGATCTGTGAAGATTATTCTTTGCTACCATTTGCAGTGTTGTGACTATTGCCACATTTATAACTCTTGCAGGTAAACTTCACCTTCTTGATTTTAGAATAATGCTTGCAGTTGTTCTTTTTGTGTGTGAGAACACCTGGCCTAATGAGGTTCACAGGTGTAAATTCTAGTAACTGTATATGCAGGTGATATATAAATATGTGTGCAGGTACTTTAAAGGGTGCAAATGAAGGCTTTCCCCATCTTCAACCCTCAACACTTCATCCATTTCAGAAGGTCTGCATGTAAATCCTGTGAAATTAAAGGCTAAAACAGTCAGTCAGAAGAGAAATCTTAATTTTCTTGGATATATCAACAATGGTCATTTTAAAAAGGAGCAGTCTCCTTTGGAGGTAGGAGTCACCTGCGTCTGTTCTGAAGTTGAATTTTTGCTTCTTCCTGGTGGGAGAGTCTGTTAACAGCAAGAGATGGAAAAAACACATTTTTTTCTAACCATGTTAAAGTTTTCACTTTAATTGAAAATATTTTTATTATTACTCAAATAGCCAGATACAATGTATGGCACCTCAATATCGGGAAACTGATTTAGGGATAAAATTCCAACTCTTTTCTGAATTTGCATCAACCGCTTAAAATACATTCTTGTAGTTTAATCTGTTCTTGTGACAGTTACCTTTTTCAGCATTCACAACCTTGTTCGTGTTTCATACAATGTCAGATAGCAAGTGTCAAGAGAAATTTAAAATTATAGTTCATTTACTCTAGTTAAACATAAGGAAGCAAAAGCAATTACCAGAGCAAAATGATGGAATTAAAGATTCTTCTTGCAACCTAGTTAGGTATTTAGTGTTTGATGAGTGTTGCAAAAGATAAATATATTTTTCAGAGAGGACTGTATCAATCTACAATCATGAATGAAAGCCACTGAACATGATTTAGATATCAAATATAGGGTTTGCAAACAATTATCAATCTTGGATCCAGAGGCTGGAGTTAGATGAGAGTAAAATTTTCCTTTGTTCCTCAAAGGAATTTTTTTTCTTTAAGTAGTAAATAACGTCTTACAAAGCAATTTTATATTTATTACTGAAAACATTCTTAAACAAAAATGGAATTTTAAAAGAAGTCCTACAAGTGTTCTATGGAACATGTAGCCAGGTCACAGAATATTCTGAGTTGGAAAAGACCCACAAGGATCACTGAGACCCACTCTTAAGGGAATGGCCTGTACAGGGATCAAACCCATGACCTTGGTGTTATCAGCAACATCCTCTAACCAGCTGAGCTAATCTCTGCCTCTAGCCTCAGACTAAATGCATTATTACTATGAGGACAAAAATTTAATTAGTTTAGTCTAATTACCATCTTACTACATGCTAGAAGTTGAAATTTAGTGGCTTGGTGATTCAGTTTGATTGATCGTAAAAAGTGAGCATAGACTTATTGTTGTGGTGACTAGTCTAAACTGTATGCCATGTGCATCTGTAATTTAGTCTGTGATTCATACTATATGGCACATTACACATAACAAAGTCTTTTTGATTGTTAAATATGGAGAACTTGAATTTATCTAGGCCTTCCTTGCAAATATCAGTTGCTCTATAAGAATGAGTTATAAACTCAGTCCTGTCATTATTTTGACATGGCAAGTGGTAGTAACAGTTAACTATTCAGTTCAGCTTTACTGTGAGGTTATAGCAAGACAAATAGTTTTGCTGGCCTGAAAAAAGACATTACAGACCAACAGAGATTCAGCATTAAAATTCAAAAAGACTGGAATGATAGGGAGGGGAGAATGATTTCCTGATTTTTTTTTTTTCCTTCTGAGTATTTTGTGCTACTTTTTCCCAGTTTCCTTTGGGTTTGCTCTCTGATCACCTGTCCAGCTTAAACTTGAGAAAAATCCACATTAATGTGAATAAATTCAAGGGACCTTGCCCTCCTTACTGCTTTTTGTATCACACATTCTGTCTAGTACCCACTCTCCTATTACACCACAGCATGGGAAAGTGACCATTCTCCACATAACTTCCTGTTATACCCTTGTTGCTTGCCATACTTTGGGTATTGGAAAAGGCAGGATGTCATGGTGTTCTTATGAAGCAGAAGACCTCTAGGAGTCAACATGTTTTGACCCAGTTTGGGGGAGAATTTACATCTGTAAATTTTAATGTTACAATTCTTTAAAAAATATTAGAATAAGCTCTCTCTAGGTGCCTCAAGAAATGAAGAACAAAAGATACACTGATTAGAGTGTAGTTGGGTATAATGATAACATGGTTGAGAAAGATACTACAATGACTTGTTTTTCTAGGTGTGGAATTGACATGCAAATATTTTTCGGCTTCCACCTTTCTTTAATACATCTAAATTTATTTTATTTGAATAGAAACTGAAGCAAAGATTTTTTTTTTTTCATTTTATTTCCCTGTATAGGGACCTAGTTTTTTTTGTAGTGAGTTGTTATAACTCCTCATATCACTGAAGTCTATTCAAGCATGCATAAGGGTACCTCCATCTCTGAATGTGTCCCTGTTTTCAGATGTATCAAAAATGGACAGTGAGTTTCTTAATATTTTGAAAGATCTAACTGCAGATAAACTCAAGATCATTTTGAAATAGTGTGATAATCATATTCTTACATGTGTAACTGATTTTTCTCCTTTCAAAATTTGAGACATAATTTGGTTTCTAATGTAACTTGTGGTCTTGTTTTAAATCTTGTTTTTCTATTAAAGACAGGAAAAAATATGACCAGCTCCTTGTACATATCGCATTATAAAAGAAAGACGATCAAATGATAAAGAGAGAGAAAGATGTCAGACAAAAAATTGTAAGTTCTGAGTTGCGTTAAAGGTACATAGCAGTATTATAGAAGTTGTATTGCTGATTAGAAAATGCTTTGCAGCCACTACCATCTGCCTGTATTGTTGTTGTTCATAAGGGTTAGTATTTTTTTCTGGGGTCTAGCCAGCCCATTTGTGTTTAATAATCTGCTGTCCCTTTATACTTTACTCAGCAATCATTCACATTCTGTTGCAATACCAGCAAAACTTAAAACAACTACTTCTCATGTTTAATTCATGTTGGGGTTATTCTCAGATGGTTTCAGAATGCACCCATTCAGTATAGCCTTCTTAAAACAGCCTTTAGATATACAAACTTCCAGACTCTTACTCATTTTCCCAGAAGGAAGCCTTCCACCATACCGTAATTCCACTGCTCACAATGCAAATTAAGGAAAAAAGAAAAAAAAATTAAAAACCCCCAAAAAATTAAAAAAAAAAAATAAAAAATAGAGAGAGAGAGAGAGAGAGAGCAGGTTCCAGCGCAAATGTTCTGCACCTCCTTTCCACAGCCCTCAAAATCAGTCCTCTACCTGGTGCACGCTGAAATGTATACTTAAGAGAAACAAAACTGTCCTTTTTTTTTCTAAGAAATGAAACCCAACAATATTTCCCACCTCCTGTTGTTATCCTAACATGAATCTACTGGTATAGCTAAGTCCTTCTGGGACCAGTAGAAACATGCAAAAACTACAGACTATTTTGTCTTTGATGGCATTTTGCTGTGTTTATTAAGATTAGGTAAAAAAGTACCTTTCTTTCCCTCCATTTCTTAATACTCCATTCAATCATGCACAACAGATTATCAGATCAGGGTGTAAGGATTTTTCTTTAAGATTCGCCTAATTTTTTTTTTTTTAAATGAATGAAAATAAATTAAATAAATAGGTGTTTGGAACGTAATTCTCGTCTCTGAAATGAGAAAATTCCCAGGAGGTGTTTGTATGGGACACACACTTCCTCATGGAAACCTATTTCTGTGGAAGCAAGTGGGGTATTGCAGTGTCTGACACCAAGAACTTCTGACATAAGTCAGTAATGAAAGCTCAGACCCAACTGATGCTCTGTGACTCTCTAATTGTTTTTAATAGAAGTTGGAAAGATCACTATCTGTGCAAACACTTGGAATAGTTAGAATATAACATGCAAGTTCTCTGTGTCTTTTGTGTAAAACATACATATATATGAAAGACAAGTTCAACTGTCCATGAAATGAAGTGCCAATATCAAGAATTCACATGTAATTTGGGCAGTATTTTCATCTTCATGTACCTGTAATTGTAAAAGCAAGTTCACCCTGAATGTAAATTAATATATATTATATATATATAAAATATACAAAATATATACATCTCAGTTACAAAATACAGTAAAATAGCTTTTTTCATTTTTAGGTAAAACTGTCACAATCCATGTAAAATAACTCTTATAGCTTATCTTGACTTTTTTTCGTTTTGCTTCTTATCTGTGATTGTTGATTATTGCTTTGTGCTTGCAACTGGAATTGTTGGGATATTCAGTCCTTCTCTTCTTGTAGATTTTTCTTAGTCAATACCTGAATATGTTTGTGGACTTAAAAAATAACAACATTTAAATATAACAAAATTTAAACACTAAAAATATAATAACAGAATATATGTAAAAATTGGAAAGAATGGAATGTCTTCTTTGTTCTTCTTCCGAAAATGTGATGTTGTAGTAAAAGCACTGGTTATTTCCAAAATGTAAGATATTTTTGTTGGTTAAAACTGCATTTAGATTATTTTACTATCAAGAAACAGTTCTTTTGAAATGACGCAGTTTGAAATTATTGAAAAAGAGTTTAGATGAGAAAAGAGAATTGAAAAATCTTGGAGAGACAACTTGATCCATGTATCTCAGGGCATGTCACTCTGGATACAGCTAGGGAGAATTTTCCATGCTGGCAAATTATTTTATCATGTTTTACCACAAGGTTTCTTACACCTCCCTTGAAGTACTTGGAAGTCTTCATGGTCAGAACCAGAACAATGGACTAAGCCTAGTCTGGACACTTGATATTTCTAGAAAAAACTTTAAGGTTCCCATGGATAGCTTTGTTTTAGAAATGACTGCCACAACACAAAACAGGGCTAAAACCTGATAAAGACATTGAACCAGCTTGTTAGGTGTACGACTATTGTAACGTTCTATCCAAAATAATCTCACCACTGTTCTACCAGCAGCCGAAGTAAGAGTAAAGCCACTACTGCAGTTACAGATACAGTATTTCATTGTTAATGACAACCTTGCTCTGAGCTATACTATGGTTAAAGTAAGCTATAATAGAGATGCAATTAATAACATTACAGCATTCTTTGCAGTGATGGAAAAGTATTCCCACATATCTGTGGTGTATACAGGACCCAGAGAACCTTGAAAAAAGAATGGAGAGGAATGTGTTTTAGCCATCAGTATTTGTTGACCCTCAAGGCAATGCATCTCATTTGAATATTACACACAGACGTAATATTATTTAGGTAAGAAAATGATGTGTTTAATTGCAAAGAAATCATAGATTTACTGCCTTAGCCCTTTTGTGACATAAGTAAGGCATGGATTTTGTGGAGAAAGCAATATGTGATTGGAGTTTTAGCCATGGTAATTAGTGCTGTTCGAGTGTTCTGCTAACTTTATGAATGGAATTTTTGTCTATTTTTCCTAATATGTCTGATTTCCTCTTAAAACACAAACACAATAAAGTCCAGAGGATGAAAAGCAGAAACACATAAACAAAGTTTTGTCTCAGAAATCTGTGTTTGTTTGATTTGGTTTTTACTGAAAGCTCAAACCCTTTAGGAAACGTTCAGACAAGAAACGAAGACGTGGACAGCTATTGCTCCTGGAGTTTACAACTGCACTGTGGCTCCTCGTTCTCTCTTCCACACCTTCTACCCAGCAGTTGTGGGTGCTTGTGCCCTTCCTATTACCTTTGGGCTTTCAGTGCTGAAGCCATGTGCTGGATGGGCAAATATTACCAGCAGAAGACCTTCCTTTTACCTCATGTTCACTGTTTCTACCTGCTCTTAGAAATTCCAGCAATGCCTAGTAGGAATTGTCAATGCGCTCCTGCTGCCTAGAAAAACTTGTTAATGCAAATAAGTAAAATCGTGATTCTCTCCCCCCCCTGCCCCGCCCCTCCCCCTGCCCCCCTTCACTTTTTTAACCACTTAATGCAACAAATAAAACTGGAGGAAATTAAGCAGAACATGGGGTGGCATTTCTACAGCCTGAGGAGGTTCTCCCCACCAAATATCATAAGCCAGAGGTAAAAAAGGTTTTTGCCACTTCATATCTAGATAATTTGTAAGATTCACCTATTCTGCATGTCTGGTATCTCTTCTTTATGAGGAAGCAAGCAATCTGGTGTTGCTTGTTGTAGTTAGTGTTACAAGTTGAAGTCCATTAAATGAAAATCTAGCCGTTATGCATGAACTTAAAACTAACCATACAAGAAAAAAGGATTGAAAACCAGTCATGATAAGAAAGCACCAAAATCAGAATTAATTGACATGAACATACTCAACTATCATTTCTTATATAACATAGTGGCTCCAAACTTTTGCTATTTTGTTAGGATGGCATACTAACCTGTGAGAAGTTGTCTTGGGGAATATAAACAAAGGGCTGCTAACTGGTTGCCCCTTTTATGATCAGTTTGTAGAAAGCTGTTTCTTGTCATCTCACTGTTGATGCATTTCTGTTCTGCACAAAAATTCTCTATGGGCACCTTTTGTTACAGGTAAAATGTATTATGTTTATTACTTCATGTAGTCCTTCTGTGGCATTTATTCTGCACTCACGTGAAAGTGTTCTTAGCATTGAGAGGGAACAGTATATAGCATTAAAATTTGTACCAGAAGAATTATATTTAAATAGCACTATACTTATAGTTAACTAAATAAAAGCATTTAAATATTAAGGGCCAGTTTTTTAGCTAGTGTAAACTGGCTTCTGCTTCACACCAGCTGAGCATCTGACCCATTGTGTTTGGACTGGTTAATGCAGCAGCAGGGAAAAGCAGACTTAAAAAAAAAACCAAAAAAAACCCAGAGGATAGATGACTCAGAAGGACAATGCAACAGCCCTGTATAGCTATTAGTAAGGCTCCTTCAGTTGATCATCTCTGAAAGAGTTAGAAACATGTTACTTACATGTGAAGAGCTCTTGATTCTTAATAGCCAAGAGCACTTCACATGAAATGTGAATGCATGTTGAATGTTTATTCTTTCATTAAATCATTCTTTTCTATTATCAAACCAACTCTTTGTTACAGGATTTCCTTTTACTTTCAGCTATTTCTAGATTTCAATACAAGTGTGATTTGCTGTTAGTACTTGACTAATGATACTATTGTTGGTGTATTAGTTTAATCTAAGCCTGTCACCTTGGCTTTCTGTTGTCATGCACCCCATTCATTCAAAAAAGTCTTCAATGGATTGGGCAAAATAACAGATGCTGAAACTATCTCACTACTGTTTTAAAAATGTCTATGAAGTGAATTATAATCTAATGGAATCTCAGAGAGCACTCATTCAAGGTACTGTTCGTGTTCACCACACTGAAATTCAAATAAGGTTGTGAGCAATAAAGACTTCACAAATCTACAATAATTGTTTGCTTGAGAGATTTTTGGGGGGCAAGGATGTCTTTAAAATCAAAATAATGGCAGTCAGAGTTTTTCACTTGACATTCAGGTGGAGAAAATAAGTGTTTTGCTTGGTTTCTGTGGATGTTGCTCTCTCTTAGACTGAAAAGCTGTGTAATTGAACTGAGATACCAGTTATTCTATATTTAAATATATGACATTGTGCAAAATCCTACCCTTTCTACAGTAGACTTTTTAATTTCAGGCAGTTACCTTTCTGCTACTGATTTTTATCCCTCTGTTAGTAGCAGCGGTGGAATGCCACACATAGATGAAGCATGTTTATTTTAAGTATCAAAAGTGAAATAGAACAAGAGGGTTGAGTTCTTAAAAATTAAATACAGCCACTCTATTCCAAATCAGCTACCTTCTAATTATCAACTTAGGTGGGGAAGCAATTCAGAAATCCTACTTTGACACTCAAATCTCAGTAGCAGTACTTCATCACTCACCTTTAAAGATTTCCAAGTGCAAAACTGAAGGAACAAACACAAAAGAAAGAACACAAATCACCACTTCCCACTTCTTTGTCATAGTGCTGCAGCACTGCTTTTCTTCTTGCCCAGCTCTCGTGTGTGACATTTCTCAGCCACACGACTCTCACATTCCTGTATGCACAGTATTCTTTTCAACATGACTCTTAAAACAGAACATAAACAAAACCCCCCAACCAGTACTGACTTCTTGCATTTGGTATCATGCCAGACACATCAAGCTGCGTTTGAACCAGCAGGTGACGTAGCTCTATTTATACTGACTCCAAGTGTGCAAAAGACCAAACAGGGATATTCAGCAATGAGATTGTATTCATGTGTGCAAACTGTTAAAACCTTTGAATGGACTACTCCTATACATTTTTCCAATTCCTTTTGCTTAACTGTCGAACTGAAATCCAAAATCACAGGGGTAAAAGAGGAGATATTTCCAAATTTCTGTTAAATACCAAGCAGTATGTGGAGTCATTTTGTCACCAACACATGCCAGTTCAACCGTGTGGACAAAGAATTGGTGTTCAGTAGGATTAAGTTGGAGAGTAATCCAAAGATAAAGATACCTGATGAACTGGATTTATAGAAATGTAAACAAGTGCATGAGTAACCATTGTGCAAAGATAGCCTTTTTTCTAGGGAAAATGCTATTGTCTTTATTGCGTAGTATAGAAAGCCCAGGCTAACATGTTACTTCAGTTACAAATAGGTATGTTGTCTTACAATTTTGCCTTTCTTATCCCAATTAGAAATCTTCTCTGAGTGTAATTTGTGTGGGATTTGTTAAAGCCCAGCAGTGAAAATGAAGAAGTGGTTCTGACCAAACTACTTGGACATGACAAACAAGTAACAAGCCAGGCACAGAACAAGTGTGAAGGTGCTCATGAAAGTATCAGACACTTTGCACAAACACTGTTTGATGTGCATGCCTAAATTTCTGTTTTGCCTCTTGTGGAATTAAAAATGAGCCTTACTAGTAATGACTGTGCTTGAAATGTGGTTCTGTATTTTGAAAGATGTGGTTTTTTCACCATTGCTGTCAATAGTATAAATAAAACCAAAATATCAATGACATTAAATCTTTCTTAAGAAGATGCAGCCTAAATTTCAAATTAGAATGTCACCCATGCTACTGGAGTATTGCTATTTATTGAAATATGAAAATCTAAGAAATAGCTGAAGGTCCTGCTGTTGTACTTCCATGGCAATGGCACCTAGGTTAAAAAGGACTGATTCTGGCAGCTAAATGCACACGATGTTGTGAGTTAAAGTAGAATGTGACACCATCCAGTAAATACTGGGCACAAATCTTTCTGCTCTGGGAATGCTGTTGACATCCAAATACAATGAGACATATGCTTTGTTTTGTTTTTTCTTTTAAATACAAATCAAACATTGTAAACCTTTTAAAAATGTATGCTTATGAAAGCAGAGAGTGATGAAATAGAATGAGTATAGTTAGTGTAAATCATTGTATAATATGTAATAGTTTCAAGCTACTCACACGTCACTTCACCATAACATTTGCAGTCTAATGAAATGGCCCACAAATGATTAATATTCTTAAGTGCTTTCCTTTTTCTCTTAAGTGCTTCTAGCCAGAAAAAAAGAAATGTATTGCATTATCACTGTTTGTGTGTGTAGTTAGTGTCACAGTGTCTATTGATTTTTGCTTCCTGTTACAAATACACATTAGGAGGTTTTATCTGTATATGATAAACAAATCAGGGAATGTATGTTGAGCTACAGCTGAAGCTGGTATAAATGATGGTAGCACCACTGGCTTAATTTGAATGATGCTTATTTGCATAGTTTGAGTATGTGGCCTTTGTCTTCCAAGGGAAGTGAGAATATTCAGTACAAGTAATACTTTATCTCCCTGTCATTTAGATGTCTCTGGGGACTCTGCTTCTGTTCTACTCCCAGGACTTTTGCTTGTATTTCTGATGATTAAAAATACTCTATCTGAAATGAAAAATTAACAGACCTTGAATATTGGGAACATGTTAGCTTTTTAAAAGTGTCTGTGTCTTATTTCATAATTGCACCTTTCTATGTAGGTAGAATTACAGAGGGTTGGGGTTACAAGAATCTGTTTGAGTCTAAAAATGTGGTGTGTCTTTCACAGCAACACTTCACTGGATTCCAATCTAAAGGCAGGCCTGTATTTTCAGCACTGCTATTATGCAGATGTTAAATATTAGCATGGTAAAGCATCAAAGTTCTGCTAAAACCATAGTCTCTTCAGTTACTGCAACTAAGCTCCAGTGGAGAGAGAGCCATTTAAGTTCGAAGGGTGGCCTGAAGAAAATAATTTTCAGTTCAAGATACAAAAGGAAAGTATCTAATTCTTATAATTTTTAAGAGCTTGAAACTGATCTGAAATATTTTCAAAGATGGAGAGATATGCAAAACACAAAACTTGTACTTTTGGGGAGAAGGAGCAGGAGGGTGAATGAAAAAAAAGGAAAACTCATAATAATTAAGCCAAATTTTAGCAAGGCTGAAGCGTCTTCCTTATGCTGCTTTTTCTGCATTTGTTCTCACCATGGATTCATGAAGAATTGGAAAAAGAATCAGGAAAATTCTGGCAGAGAAAACATAGCGAAGAAACAAGCCAGTCTTGGCAGATTTCAGTTAGCAGTAGGAATGTGGAATTCTTGTCGGTGGCCTCTCATTAGGTAATGGTGTCTTTTCCAAGTGAAGAAACTGAAAAAAAGTCCTGCTACTATTGCTGTGGAAAAGAAAAAGGCAAGTCTTTGCCATGACACTGAAACTTCATTCATAAGCGCACTTTTTGTTTGATTAAATTTCCTGAAAGAGTAAAAAATATCGAATAGCATTAGTAAATAAAGTAGTAGCCATTAAAGATATAGATTTGTGTTTCTGTATGTACACATGTATGTGTATGGTTATTTCATGGAAGCAATTTCTGGGAATCTGTTTAGGGAATGAATGGAAAATCCTTCAGCTTAAAAGAGAGTTCTCTGAAGTGCAGATTTTGAGAGAAACCACACAGAGAAGACTGCAGAAGAAAAGGGCAGAAGATGAGTTTGCAAATGGGCTTGTGAAGAAATAGTTTCCTCAGGATGCATTACTGGAACATGAAGAAGGTCTTCTGCTTTCCTTTACAGTGAAAGGAGACAGAAAAGGCCCTGGTAATGAGTCAAGGAAAAGCTAAAACAGGGCTGCTTCTGCTGGAGGATATCTCAGGAAGTTCCTGTTTTCCAGTGCAAATATTGAAAGGTGGGTTTAGATATTGGCCAAAATTTGCAGAGTTACAAAAAAATGTTGAGCTAGACAGGCATTCCAGTATCTCATGGAACAAATCAAGTGAAACAAGTATGCAGCATATCAGTCAGGAACAAAATGCCACTCTCACATATATGTGTCTAGAGAACAACGTAGTGCACTTAAGAGATCATACATTTCCCTGTATGACTAAAAATGGAAAATGATTAATTTTGTAAATATTTTTTATCATATAATGGTAGCAACACTGAGTGGAAATCTCTAATAGAAGGTGCTAGTGGGTCAAATGTCTGAAGGAGAAACTGTGTCCAGGCTTGGAAATGTCCACTGTCTGTGATTAGATGAATCTGGGAAGGAAAACAAGAAGCTCCTTCATCTAGTCCAATGTCAGAAGCTTTGAATGACAGTATCACTTTAGTGAAAGCACAAATTGAATGCATTTTAACCCCCCAAAACTTAAAATTCTTTAAATAATTCCCAGAATTGTTTTAATAGTTTTTTAAAGCAACACAGACATTGTAAAGTATTTTTAACAGAAGATAGCAAAAATATTGTCACCCTACAGTGCTAAAGCAGAGAAGTACAGAGAAGGTTGCCCACAAACAGGGCAACTAATCACAAGCTGCATGTAACAATGCATTGTCAGACCCAGCATCCACAATCATAATGGAAATGCCACTATGTGTTTGCTTCTGTGATACCATGATGAGCCTTTGAATTGACAGAACAATGAGTGCAAAATTGTATAAAGATTAAATGCAATCTGATTTTCATGCACAATCAGATCATTTTGTTGAGATTGTGCCCAAAAATGTTCTATCAAAACGAAGAAGAGATCTAAAACAAGTTTGGCATTAGAATGCAGTTATTTTCTATTACATTGGCACTAGACCTTTCTATGTTGGAGCTTTCAGGGATGCATCTTCCCAGAAAATACTTTAAAAATACATTTTATTAGCCAGGAGCCAAGAACATTAAAATATTGTAATATAACACCATGCAATTAATATGTTAAAGGTAATAAAGAAATTGACCTAAAATAGGGACTCAACAATATTCTACCATATATTCACATTTTAAAACAAACATCCCAGAATGCAGATGTGATTATAGATGATGAGCAATGGAAAAAAGTGAGAAACAGATGCAAACATCAATTTAAGTATCAAGTGATGCAAAGTCGCGTTACTACATATCTGCAGTGATACTCATTCACAGAGCATAGTTTGTATCTTTGTAGAGAAGCTGTAATGTGTGTGTTACAGTTAATAATTTTCCCTGCAGCTTTAAATTGAGTAAGGCTTTTAATATGTAGCTGGAGTAGGAAAAAGTTGATTCTTGACTGTAGCTAATACATGTCTGTAAAAGGACTCTCCTTTGGCTTGAATAAACTTTTTAGCCATTAGCATATGGAACTGACTTCTACTAAAAAACATAGGATAAAGTAAGAGCTTTTGCTAAAACTCGTAAAAATCAATAGAAATACAATTGATTTCAGTAATCTTAATCTGGATTTATTCAAGAATGGCTGCTACTCTTTAATGAGACAGTGTCTAAAGATAGTGCAGGGTTAGAAGTGTGCAACTTCTTTTTTTTCCCTCTTGACTACAGCCAGGTATTACTCATTATTAGGTCAACATTGAGACTTAATGACAGTTTGAAAGGCAGTTACTTGGAATCATGGTCAATTTTTTATGGTCATTGAACAACAGTTTGGCTTTTTTGTTAGCATAAAAGTATTGAGGTGGGATATAGAAAGAAATTTAACCTACAGACAGTTGTAGAATATCTAATGTGACTCTGAGGAACAGCTTTATAGAGGAGGCAAACAACCTGTGTGAGGTGAAAAGGCAAAATCCTCTTTTTTTTTTTTTTTCTGTGTTNTGAATTTTTGAGAATTTTTAAAGAAGTAGTTCTGGAATATTCTGAGCAGCATAATATAACATCAGTATTAAGAAGACCACAGTTGTTGTTTCTTTCTGTGGATTAATCTTTTGCAAATGTGTTCATAGATGCTGTGAATTCTAACACTTAAACTGCTAGAATGTGGTATTTTGCAAGCACTTAAAGTCACCTTTTGCTTCTGTTGTCCCAGAAGAAAATTCCAATTAATTGTAAAAAAGGCACCTTATCATATGAGTAGATTCTTCCCTCATTTCCTCATTTTGAGCTTTTAAGTTTCTGTCTACATTAAAAGAAAAAAAAAAAA
>VXBX01004059.1:635670-660670 GCA_013400415.1 Scytalopus superciliaris
AGGGGGAAAAAAAAAAAAGAAGGAGGGAGAGAGAGAGAAAATAACTATGGCACAGACCCAGAAGGAGTTCTGCAGCACATGTGAACAGTCTGTCGTGCTGAGGAGACTGGGCCAAATTTGTTCTTGCTGTAATTCCATTGAAGTCACCAGAGCTATTAATGGGGATGAACGTTGCCTTTTATCACTTCTGACTTTGTATGCTGTAAGAATTATATTTCTCAAATTTTTGAGATTTCACTGGCTGGGCTAAAAATATTGTAATGCACAGTTTTTTCCCCTTCTGATTAGTATGCAAAATGTAATACACCTTTCAATGAGGAAGATATTAGATTTTATAATAAAATGTTTTCAGTAGCGGAATCTTTGGGGAAAATAGTGATAGGCCATTTTATATATTTAAAATTGGGCATAATGAATGCAATCACTGATTATTCAGAAAAACAGTCAGTTGCTTGTTTTATAAAACTGACCAGCAGCTGGGAACAGGTACTATCTATCCAATACATTTTCTGACTAGAAAATGAACATATACATTTTGCCCATGTCTTCACTGCAGTGAGTTTTTAAGATGCCTAATCTCAAAAAGGGAAAATGTATTCTTATAACAAAATATCTCATATATTCAGTAATTCAGAGTTTTCAAATGCAGCTTTTTAAGTCCTAAAAAGCACCTGCAGAGTATAAAACTATATATTTGAGATTTTCTCAACCTAATTTGTATAACCATGTTTTAATACCTGTAAACTGACATTTTTCACAAATTTGAGAGGTCTTTTGCATTACTTTTACGGAATTGAATGTTGCCATTGAAAGGAAGCTGTATAAACACACTGTTGTGGGGTTTATTCTATAAAAAGCAATATTCATCTTTGCTTTCTTTTGCTGAATATTCTATCAATTCACAGAAGACTTAGTTGATTTCAGGAAGCAGATGCTGAGTCTGGGAACAGATTTTTTTTCAACATCAACATCTGGATGTGTAGCTGTATCCACTAGTGGTGAAACTGGTGGCTGTGCAAAAGCCTTCAGGGCTAATATCCTGGGTCAGGCTGCTTAGGGAATTGCTTGAAATGTTTCTCAGGAATATTTCTTTGAGTTACTGCTGACTTCAGGGATTCTGTTTCTACCCTCCAACCCCCATTAAATACAATGATTTAAAAAAACAAAACAAAAAAAAAAAACCAAAAAAAACCCAAAAAAACCCAACAAACCCAGATAATTTTCTCAGTAAAAGAAAGATATTCCCATGGAGTAAAATACTATTTTCTCTGGCTTCTTTAAAGATCTCCCATAAATAAAATCACTTGAAGTCTGACGGATTGGTTCTGAGGGCCATTTACCATGTCATTCTTATTAATTTATGTATTCCTTAGAGTTGTGATAACAGTGCTACAAGTAGCATTTCTGGTGAAAATAGTGAGTCAGAGAAGCTTGTTATCCTGAAGAATAAATAATGCTAAAAGTTAAACATCAAAATTTGCATTCTTAGTATTACAATGACAACTTTTGAGCACCACATTTTAAAATTTTACTCAACTGTTACTCTGCAGATTTTAGTGCTAGTCAGAAGGCCCACAAAGGGCAAATCCTGGACAAAAGATGATGTACTTTGTACATTTGCAGTGGCTATACTGTTGTCCTTGAGGACTTCTACTGTTTTGCACAAATCTGAATGCTTCACTGCCTTGTACTAATAGATTACAGGGACTGTATTGCCAAGGTCTGATTTGTTGATGTATCTTCCAACAAGTGGACATGTGTTGATTTTTAACCTTTAAAGGTTAAAGTACTTTAATTCTCATTGTTGAAAATGGCACGGGCAATTTGTACTTCAAAGAAATAATATGCTAAATTTGCCAAACTATGTCTCTCTTTCATGGCCATGTTTCTACCACCTTAGAATCTGTATTTTAGAAGTATAGCTGTATCATTTACATGTGAGTCCTCTGCCCCTCTTCTGTCTACTGATTTCATTTTATCCCCTCAAAAGTCTATGAAGGTTGTTTTAAACCCATTCCTGATAAAATGACACCATCTTCACAGTATGAATGTTGGGAAGAATTTAAACTGTTCTTCAGAAACAAAAAAACCCTTCCTTAACTTTGATTTCTGTGTGTATTTCACACTGAAATATATCAAGTCCCTTCTTGGAAAACAGGATAATAACAAGGTTCTGAGGTTTCAGTTTCTGAGCCTGCTGCTTTTGTAATCTTCACTCTGTCTCATTGTTATTCTAATTATTCTCTTCATAATTATTATGGGATATTTTCTCTATATGAATAAACAGTCAGGGTTATAAATATAAAACAACCACAGCTCTTTCCCAGACTGCTTATGTGTGCACAGGACTTCAGATATTCAGAACAAAACTGATGGGCAAAAGTATCTTTTCAGAATTTTCATATTACAGCCATAAAAACTGAAGTAATAAAACTTCCAGAAACTGAGTTAACACCAATAGAGCTATGATCAAACTGAAGACCTGCCAGCTTTAATGTCTTAATGAAATAAATATCTGTCACAGAGCTTTCATTTGCTTTGCTTAACATATAAACCTCTCCCATTAGGAAAAGCTTAACTTCAAGGTTTAGTATTCTGTTTGATTCAGATGATTTTTTTTCATGCGTAGAGCATCTGCAAACCAATGCTGTTCTATGCCCTCAGGTAGCTGAAAGTTTCCTCAGCTAAAACAATCAGTTTCCTGTGCAAAAAGACACATGATCGTTGCATGTGAAAAACTAACTCAATGTAACTGCAGTGAAGTGGCCATATGACTGTCTATGGGGAGTAGCCTGTGAAGTGGAAATAGTCTCTCTGTGGTTTTTTGGAGAAATTGTATCATATCACCAAGTTTCTATAAAATCCATTATATTAATGTTGGTTGAATAATTGCTGCATAATGAATAAAACTTGCCAGCCCTACTAAGAGGTTGCAGTTAAAAACAAAAAAATCTTTTATCAGTGACAATCATTTGATTTTATATTGATAATGTGCTCTAGAAAGTTACTTAAATGACCATTCTTATAATATTACCATTTACATGTGTTCTTTCAAGTATGACTTGATTTGGAAATGGGAGCCCTACACTCTATTTGACCTCAATGATCTAACAGTACTTTACTGTATTTCTAACTTTGATGAATTCCCTGTATTAACTTTTATGAGATGTAAAAGGGTGACATTGCACATGAAAGTGGCCAAAGAACCATGTTGTGCATTACTAGAACAATTTTCTGTTGGATTAGAGGGAGGAACAACATTTGTACTGAAATTTGGTGTTCTGTTTACCATGACAACAGTAGACAGTGTATACGTTCTTCAAACATACTTCTGAACATGTATGTTCTTCCCATGTTGAAGCAGTGGTAAGTTTCTCCTAGGCTTTTGAATGATTACAATTCATAACCTGCAAGCCAGACTCTCACTAAAAATTCTTGTAAATGATGTTTCAAACTCTGACTCAGTTAAGAGACATTTATTAAACACTGTTCTTCTTTGGGACTTCAGACTTTTTTGAAAGACATCTTGGAACCGCAGAAAAATTCAGTGAGTGTAATGAAGTTTAAAGGTATTAAATAATATTTTGTACATGTTTCGGTAAAGTCTGCTAGAATATGAGAGCTGTATGAACATAGAATACTGTATGCAATGATAACATATTTGCTCAGATCCATATTTATCTAATAATAGCATCTCAGTAAGTGATAATGTTCTCTGTAAGCGATTACTAGAAAGCTTATGAAAATTTTTAGCATATAAAGTCAGAAAGATCCTCTGTTCTTTACAAGAGGCTGCAAAAACATTTCCAAGAATAGTCCATACAGATACTATACAGGAACTTGGCTACTTCCAAAGGGTTATCAACACTGTAACATATGCAACCTTGTAATTGAGGTAAAGCATTCTTAAAGTATTCTTAAACTTATCATTCAATTTTTTTCTTTCAAGATACTGCAAAACCCTTCCACTTTTTTTTTCTTCCTGACTTTTCAACCCAAATGTATTATTTGTTTTTAAGTAATAATTTACACTTGTGGTGACACTAAATCTAAATTTTATTGAAAAATATTTTCACTAAATAAAGGAAAGGATAATTAAAAAAATAAAAAAAAAAAACCCTTCCACAGNAAAACCCACAAAAAAAAAAAAAAAAAAAAAAAAAAAAAAACAACACAAAAAAACCCACCCCAAAACAAAAAACAAACCAACAAAAAAACCCCAGAAAAACCACTAAGGCCATTAGTAAAAACTGGTAAAACAGATCTGAGTTAAATGCTTAATAACTCCCAAATCAAGTATTTTATACATTAGGCATCTAATTTAAAATATATGAAGAAGGTTAGCACCATTTCAATTTTCTGTGTTACTGGATATTAGGAAGGACAGAAAAAGGGCTTATAAAGTGTTTCCATTAATAAGCTTTCTTTCCTGTATCCTTCACCTTTCTGCTATCCTTCCCCAGAACACCTAATTCATGTTAAAAAAACCCATAAAAAAAATAGACCAACAGAAATCAAAAGCTATACAACACAGATGCTATTCCAGCCATCAGAATCAAGTCAGTTTTTAACTTCATTAAATTGCTGTCATATGGTGTCTGCTGACATGCGTCAGACTTTGGAGAGTCTTACTCATCAGGTATTCTCTAAGATTGTTAACAAGAACAGCAACTCTCATCAGGGGTTCCCAAAAAGCAGCTAATTAGAGGACAAAGGTTGCTCAGATTGTGACAATTACACCTGTAGGTCCCTGTAGAAACACCAAAATCTTGAACAAATGTGTGTTTGGTTGCTTAGTGCAAGAAATAAAGACTAAGTCCATTAAAAAAAATGAGAAGCAGAAACTGTCAACCATTTGAAAAGCTTTACGAAAATGATCATCCAATTAGTGACTATGATCAAATCAGGCATGAACTCTCTCTGGATGGCTCCATAATTTTCCTTCTTGCATGGTGTAATTTCATATAGCTCAAATGAACTCGTGAGAGGTAATTCAGTTCCAAACAGTTTTCTCATCACTGCTAATTATACTAATACATTGAAATGCCTCCTACAAAATGCATGAGCCCTTTAAGCCACCTCATTAATGTGATATAATTTTTTGCCAGAATATATATCAAACCTATTATCACCACAGGTTTTCTTTAGCTTTTTTTCAAAATGTCTATCAAAAAGCTGAAAAAGTAGATTTCTTTCGTCTATTCTCAACATAATTAACTGTTTCTTTGAACTGTGGTTGTCTATTGTAGTATTTTCTTTAAAGAGTACTGGCAAAATACAGTATGATAGGGGTATTCCTCATACCTACAGGTTCTTTTCCCTGAGTATTTGATTCCTTAAATCTTTTTTCAGTTGTAGCAGATTCTTTAAATGGCAAATGATGCATGCAATAATGTGCAAAAATGAGTTATACAAACTGAAAGCAGGGGTGTAAAAGAAGCATCATCTGAGACTAAAATAAAGACAGATTTTATGGTATTTATGTCAGTTAATTTAACTGCTGGTAGGGGCTTTTGTTGAAACATGAGTTAGTTCCAGTGTTTAACCTTGCAGCATTAATTTATGCTTTATGGCATGAGTACTTCATCACTCCCTCCTTGGGAAGACAGTTATCTCATTAGCCAGAATTTAATGAAATGCAAGGATACACTTCCTAATTTCAAAGATTACTATAGCACAAATCAGGTGTAAATCTCAGACTGACTGTCCCTTCCCTTTACCCATTTAAGAAAATAGATTCATTTTGCAATCATATAACAGAAATTCATCTGGTAGGATGAATTTCACTACTGCTATTCTAAAGGCGTTTCTCACCTGTGAATGTGTTTTAACTTTGCATTCAGTAATTGTGAACTTTAAGGTCTGTACAGAGTTTAAGGTTTATATTGCAACTGCTACAAACAATCAAAAGTGTATGGTATTGGGGAAGGGTGCTTGGCACAAGAAATACGGAGCAGAATTTGGCTTTGTTTTCATAGACCTGTATCTAGATCTGAAAGAATATATATGCACATTCTATCCTATATAAGACTAACAAAATGGATAAGATTGATGTAGGGTTCTTATGCTGCTGCCTATCTCTATATCCAGAATTCCAGTAAGCACAAAAGACTGCCTTGTAGTCTCATTTCTTTGAGAGGCAGAGTGCTCAGACACAGTTTTACCATGTTTTTCAAATACATTTCTTTTATTACTTAGCTGTTGTCATAAATTAGCTTATTTTCCTATTGAAATCTCCAACCTCCAGTTCTCTGCATGAGTGTGTAGTTCACTGAACAATAGCAGAATCTAGAGAACTCATTATGCAAAATGGTTTGTTTTTTTTTTTTTTTTGTGACAAATGCAGGTGCTATTCTCTTGTTCATAATAGCAATTCTTTGTTTCAGTATCAAAGCAGGGAAATTTATTAAAGGTTCTTGATCTTACATAATGTTAATGCATATAATATTATGTAATATTTACTTACTAAATATATCAGTATGAAGACATAAACACATATTTTCCCTAATGATAACAAATGCAAATAGCAGTACTTTAGTCTTTTAGTCACTTACAAATAATGTCCCACATTTTATGAAGTTTGTCCATGACCAGCTGGATATGTTATATAGAAAGTGAACAAGAAAATACAAAAAAAACCAGAGAAAGTCTGGTGTACTGTTATAAGACTGACTTTTCAGACTATACATATTGACGGAAGGTGGGAACATCCTTGTGCACAGTGCTGTTTTAAGTAAAGCGTGGTATATGATTATTAATCAAAGAAATTTTTGTAATGGTTACATTATTAAATTTTATTTCTGTATAGTAGAAAATAGCAATCACAAATTAAAGTCTATAGCAGTATAAAATGCTATTATTTTTTAAGCAGATCAGGAAAGGACTGTTTGCTTCCAAACTAGAGTGTGGTCTTTGATTTCTGAAGCCATAAGTTCTGTATCTGTTTTCCAAAGGTAACCAAAAATTTGGCGAGACCAGGTCACATCTGTTTGTCATTAGACACAGTTTGAAAACAGACAACACAGACAGCTTAGCTGTGAACTTCAGGAAGTGTCACAAAAAGTAAAAACTGGGTAAGTTAAATAATCTGAGAATAAGTATTTGCAATGCCTCATAATATGTGGAACTACATACTTGTCCATCAGACTTTGGTATGGAAAGGTTGGTCTGGCTCTGTACGGCAGTCTATATGAAATAAGCTACCTCATGTTGACAAAACAGTTAAGGAGGACATTCATACTGAGTCTAGGGTTTTCCATCTGTTTTAAATACCTTCAGAATCTTGTCAGAATAGATCATTGCTTTTTTCTTCACTGGATCTAGCCCTGTCAGAGTGAAGTCCACGTATTGTGGCAGGGACTGTCATGTCATTTATTATGTTTGTTTAGCACACTGGAGTATAACCTGACTCTGCCAGTTAGGTGCCACCACATTAAATTGTAATAATAATAGGGCACCATGGAGAAGGGACATACTGAACAACAATGCTGAAGCATATCTATACTCATTTGAAACTCACTATGCGAACTCCAATAGAGTTATAGAGTAGACAGGACCACAATTGTTAAGATTTTACCTTCTAAAGGATAAAATTTCTGCGTTGCCACCTAAAAAAAAAGTTTGCTGCACCAGTGTTCCTAAATTCCTACTTGCCTCAAAAGGTTCTGTTCTTGTTTCAAAAGTCTTGTTCACACTAGATGCAAAACCAATTTTAAACATTATTACTTTTATACTGCATTTAATATATTGTGTGACTACACATATATTAGTTGGTGTCGAAGGATGAATTGGCCTCTGGAGAATCTTGATTTCAAGAACACCCTTTGCTACACTCAGCTTCCCTTCAGGCAGAAACTGAGAGAGCATGCTGCAGGGGAAAGCACTTGTAAGAAATCCCAGGTTAGGAAAATGATCTGGAGGAAGATTTGCCATATTAGTAAGAGAAAGTGGGTTTTACTGCCGACCAGAGGGACCTTGACAGGTTGGAGAAATAGACTGATGGGAGCCTTGCTCATTTCAACAAAGGAAAGTGAAAAATCCTTCATCTGTGGAGGAATAATTCCACACACCAGTACTTGCTGGGACTTGGCCAATAAATGCAATTTTGCAGGACGTGATCTGGTGGATGCTGGTGGAGCCAGAAATGAGCTCTTTTCAGCAATGAGCCCCTTCAAGCAAAGAAGGTCAGCCATGTCCTAGGCTGCATCAGAAGCCTTGACAGCTAGCTGAAGGAGGTGATCCTTCCCATTTACTCATTCCTGGTGCCATGCACACTGCTGGGCTCCCAAATACATGAAGGATATGGAGCTACTGGAGGGACTCCTGCAAAGGGTCACTAAGATAAATAAGGGACTATATCATTACTGCAAGAAGAAAGATATTAAACTATTAGAGAACATCAAAAGGAGGGCAACAAAGATGGTGAAGGGCCTTGAGGAGAAGCTGTATGAGGAGCAACTGAGGGCACTTGGTCAGCTGAGCCTGGAAAAGAGGAGACTGAGGGGAGAACTCATTGCCGTCTACAACTTCCTCTTAAGGGGAAGAGGAGGGGCAGGCACTGATCTCTTCTCTATGGTGACCAGTGGCAGAACCCAAGGGAGTGGTCTGAAATTGTGTCAGGGGAGGTTTAGGTTGGGTATTAGGGAAAAGATTCTTTACCCAGAGGGTGATTGGGCAGTGGAACAGGCTCCCCAGGGAAGTCGTCCAAGCCCAACAGAGTTCAAGAAGTGTTTGGATGATACTCTCAGGCATGTGGTGTGACTCTTGGAGATGGTCCTCCTCAGGGCCAGGAGTTGGACTGGATGATCTTTGTGGGTCCCTTCCAACTCTGCATATGCTGTGATTCTGTCATTCTGTGATCTTTCCTATGAGCAAAGGCTGGTAGAAGTGGGACTTGGAGAAGGTTCATGGGGATTTTATTCATGTGTATAAGTACCTGAAGGGAGGATGAAAAGAGGATGGAGGCAGGCTTCAATTAGTGGTGCCCAGTGACAGGACCAGAGGCACACTTCCTGCCACCCGGACATCAGCAACCACTCTTTCACTGTGAGGGTGACTGAGCACTGACACATGCTGCCCAAGGAGGTTGTGAAGTCTCCACTTTTGGAGAGATTCAGAAGTTGTCTGGACATGATCCTGGGCAACCAGCGCTAAGTAACATTGCTTGAACAGGAAGGAATTGAACAAGATAACCACCAGAGATTCCTTCATTCTGTGAATTTTATTCTAATGATCAGAGAACCTCAGTCATTCTATGAATCTATGAAAGGCCATGCTGAGAATACCTTACAGGTCTTCAGCTGTACAAGAAATCTACTGAATCAGAAACTGAAAGACAAATTTTGACATTCAATGGTGCTTGGTTGTAGCTTTGGATAATGCGTGCCTAAACCAAAGTTTTGAAATACTAACTTAATAGTGGTTATGTTGTCTCTTTGACTTTTAGAAGAGTATGCATAAATGAGGTAGATCTGAAAACTAGTCAAGCTTTCATAAATATTGAAACAGTAGATGAAAGCAATAATATC
The DNA here is from genome assembly GCA_013400415.1 of Scytalopus superciliaris. Classification (NCBI taxonomy): domain Eukaryota; kingdom Metazoa; phylum Chordata; class Aves; order Passeriformes; family Rhinocryptidae; genus Scytalopus; species Scytalopus superciliaris. Next base: position 645,198 of record VXBX01004059.1, read on the forward strand.
TAAAATTAAATCAGGCAGTAGACTATATGCTATCTAAAGCCAAACACTTCTGTAATTTTTCAGATCAAGAAATTTTCTTAAAAAATTTCTTAGCTTTTCAGAAAAAAAAAAAAAAAAGTGAATTTTTTAGGTTTTCCCATTCCTCCCTGTTGAAGGATATGTAAGATTGCATGATGGCAAGAGTATTGTCCTCCAGAATTCTTGTCAGTGTGGAATAGATCTGATCCATTTGTCATCTGTTCCACAGAAGGACTACTGATAGCTTTCAAAGGGAATCTTTTATTCATGACCACTCTCCTGTTTATTTTATTTTTGCCTTTCCAGCTACTCCTTTTCACATATCACCTTGCAACAGGTATTGCCTTCATTCTAGTGGACTGTATATACAAGACTCAACAGCCCTAGCTTTCAGAAGAAGTTTATTTTTACTTAAAGTCTAGACACCCATGTGAATGTGGATCAAGGCCCCGATCTCAATTTTTAAGGAAATAATATAAGAGGAGAGATGGTGTTTATTCACTGTACTTACAGATTGAATGAAGCTGACTGCTACTCAATTTTAGACTACATGCTTTCTTGCACAAATAAATATTGCGTTGAAAACTCTGAATCTGAATTTTGCTTAGTAATTACAACAGGGGACCAGAAATCAAGGTGACTGAATTATATTCTAATCTTTTATTTAGAGCTCAGCCCTTTCATCAAGTTGCCATCGCTTTAAGAGGTACGAACCGAACTCTTAGCCTTTGGCAAATCCAAAGTAAAGTGCATTAGCATAACCTTTTTCATTAAAGTTTAACCTAATGTGTTTTACCTTGTGTTTGACACAAACAAAGAGTGAATAAGCAGCCATGACACTCATTTGATGCGTAGTAGTAACTTATTAACCTGTATGGCTCAGAAGCATAGCTTACTGTTAGCATACATTGACTTCAGTCACTCTTAAGTTTCAGAAAGTCTCATGAAGTGATTGGTATGGGAGAATTTAAGGACTCTTTTTTGAAGTCATGCTGGATAAAAGTGGGAGTACAGATCTTTAGGAATTCAGGCAAGCTTAAATCAGTCACCCTAAATATCTGCACACTATTGAAAATAAATTAACTATATTTTTAAAATGTATTTTTTTGGATAGATGAAAAATACAAATAACATTGTCAATCACACTTACATAATAAAAAAAAATCTAGTCTGCCAAAATTTGTTTCCAGCATTTTTTTTAACTCCTTCATGATTCTTTGTGATGACAGTCTGGATTTTAAGTTTTTAATATTCATGTTGTTTATTTTTTAAAAAATAGATTCTCTTATACTGATCTCAGACTGAAACCTTTCAGGAAGAATGTAATTTTTTTTCCTAAAAACTGGTAACATTTACTTTATAATACTCTGAGATTCTCAGCAGTATGTGGCTATGCAAAATCATGAGATTTTTCACTGAAGCCAACAACTAAACTTTCATAGATTTTCACAAGTGGGGAAATGGCAAAATAACCAGGGGAAGGAAATTTCTTTGGAAATTGGACTTTCAGAAATACAAAGCAAGTGTATCTTCTCATCTTTTCATTCTTCACAGTGATGATGAAAGGGGTGTGTATTAAACTGATGGAGTATGTTGAAAAAATTACTTTCCTGTATACAATGTTCTGGTATATGCAGAAAAGTTGTAGCTGCAGAGGTTGTGTTTCTTCAAGCAAATACAGTTACTTATCCAATGTTTGAAGGACAAGATCCACTCTATTTTACCACTGTAGATGATCATTTAGAGTACGTTCCAAAAAAATTAACATGGAACCAATGTGGACCTGCATGCAAAAATAATTAAAAATATAATCATGGCTTCTCTCAGTCTAATCTGACATGATGACAGATAAAGTGAGGAAACTGGTAGCTGAAAATTGAGGCTTTAGCTTCCTTTTTTCAGATTTGCCTCTTTTGTGTCTCTCTGAATATATTTGTTACTTGAACCTTTCTAGTCAAATAATAAGGCTGTTTCTGACTTCGCGTTCCTCTGGCTTCCAATTATGCTTATTTTCATTCTATTAGTCTGTATTTTCTTGATAACCTAAAGTGTCAATTTTGCTTTTGTTAAGGGACTGCCACAAACAGAGGTTAAAACTTTACAATAATTATGTACCAGCAACATGAGTCAAACTTGCTTAGATCACCTGATGTTTTAAAAAGACTGAATTCACATTTGCCCATTCTGTTGGCTTGCAGGCAGGGGTGTTGATTTATTTTGGTGGGCTACCGAGAAGTGTCAGATGACCACTAAGACTATTTATATAATTAGTTCTTTTAGAGGTCAGGGAGCAATGCTTAGTCTTGTAGAAATTAATTTTTAGGTTTCCATTGTGACATTAATGAAGAAAAGCTGCACGGGAAAACACACCATTTTCAGGAATGCGTTTCAGAACATTAACACCTTAATTTACATAAAATTAGTTACATACTGCTGTAGTAATTTAATTTATTTGACCAGGACTTTGCAACTGTGAAAAATAGATTCAGAAAGGCAAGCCAGGACTCTTACATATTTTCTCCAAGTGGCTGATTTCACAACAACGTGAAATCAGAATGATTTAATTGCAAGACATCAAAAAATACAATGTGTTGCCAAATTTTTAAGGCTTGGATTTGGACTAAAAGGTTTTAAAATGGAAATTTAAAAAAAAAATCCACATACCCTGTACTTGAAATAATTGCTGTTTTTCTCAAGTGTACTGAATAAGCGATAAAATCAAAAGTTGACTGTAAGATTTTGACATATGGCACTGAAAACAAGGCATGTAGGCAAAAGGCAAAAGCTTTTTTTTGAACAAAGAAAAGACATGTATGAAAGAAATGACATAACTCGGGAAGAAAACAGAGCTTTTTTGCTTTTTTTCGCCCAAAAAGAAAAAGAAGAAAGACACATTATTTTTCTTTCTAGACTCTTCAGCTGAAAATAAGATACAAAGGAAGTTTCTGCATCCTACCCTGAGTGTTCAGCTTCTTGATTTTCAGAATTTACCCCCCATCTTTCATTAGTAAAAATTATAATCCACCATTCTTTATCCTTTTAAAACATGTTTTCAATCAATTGTCCACAAGAATTAAGCTGGAATTGTACTATACTGGTGTGTTTTAAACTGTTAAAACTATCTGGTGAGGATTCATTTAGATCAATAAAATGATGATTCACATTATTTAGCTATTCTTATATTTCAGAAAGTGGAGAATAAGATATGCTGAATATGCAGAAGAATACTGGATACATACGGTTATAGTTTGATTGTTACAATTTCATTAACTTTTCTGAATTATCCATCAATAATTTCTTCAGTACAACTCACAATTCTGAAACTGTCTGGCCTTATAAAATGCAAAGATGATTCCCCATGTCTAAGTGACGTGGATATTGTTCCTAGGACTCACCAGGTTCTTTGAAAGGACCAGACATACTAGAAAAAGTAGAATTTTTTTTTTTTTAAAGAATATAGGATCCTTGTGTTATGTCCCCCTCTTGAAGCCACATGCTTGCCCAGGCATTTACTTATATTTCAGACTCCAAGAGATTTGGCCCACATGAAGTCTTGTAAAGCCTTTTGTTCTTTGATGCCTTGAGTTTGCAACCAGAGGAAAAAACTACACTTTCCCCCAAGAGATTTTTTTTTAATTTAGTGAGAAAATAGGTGTTTTGGCAAAATGTTTACAGGAGTAAAATACAATGAAAGAAAAGTATTACACTCAGTAACAGGCTACTCAGAACAAAAGTACTTCCCTGCTTCCCTCCAGACAGCATTCTGAGCTCTGCCACAACCCCTTTTGCTCTTTGTATTTGTGAAGCTTTGTTTTGAAGTTAGAGTTTAGGTTTGGAGGCCTAAGGTCTATATATTTTTGTCCCAAAAATAATAGCTTTCTCTCTACTTCTGCAAATCACTAAAGAAAATGTTAGGGTCTCTACAAGTTAAAAAAATATTCTCCTGGTGGGAGTGGGAAAGCTTTTAAAGTTGTAGGAATAGGCACAATTATGTCTTCATTAGAACTTCTACCAATATGAATGACTCACCAGTCAAAAATCACTACACTCAGAGCTAGAGAAATTGAACTGCTGCAACTTGCAAGTAAAGAACCAGCTCTCAAAAAATGAAATAGTTGAATTTAACTACTCACAGTACATTACAAATACCAATCAGTGACTGAACCACATAGCCCAAAAGACTTAAGGTCAGGACACACTCAAAGGCAGAAAAGATGCTTTCTTTGGTGACCTACTACTATGTAACTCCTTAGCTATATCATTTCAAAGCAAACTGGCAAATTTCTATGAAACTTGACCAGTTAAATTAAGAAGCATAAATTGCTGCATTCTATATCAACCTCATCTAGATTCCATACTATAAAATTTCCTTGATAGTGAATCATGTATGTGTTTATTCTTCCTCAGAAAGAGCACAGCCCTTTGGAACATTCTTATTCTGTCTATATATTCCTCATAGGCAAGCAAGACTTGCATATTTCAGAGCTATACCACCAAAATTATGGTAGCAGTGAGCATAGATAGCTTGCAATATGCTAATAAGTAAAGTGCTATTCAAATGATTTTTAGCTAATATTCATTAAGTTACAAATAATGGGCCACATCATACTGATGAAGCTCTAATGACTTGACCTTCTTACATCAGTTGTGGCTCTACCGTGGCTTTTATACGTGGAATAAGTATGCAGTAAGGGAGCCTTTGATTTACAGCATGCAAACTGCTATGCTTTAAGTCCCTTTGGAGATATCTTTAAAACACACTGGATAAAATGCAACCAACTTTCCAAATGAAATAACCTACCTCAAACAGAGGCACACTTAGTGCACACACAGAGGAACACACAGACTAGTTGCAGAGTAACTATTGTTTGGTGGCATATCTTTCCTTCATAGGCAGATGCCCAGGAAGTGCCCACGATGTACGCTGGATAAACTCAGACCAATAAATTTACATATTATGGCAAATAAAAATAAGCAACCTTCCTGCTATTGTGAAATCAGTTGTTTCAAGATAATACTCATGTATCTGCTACCTGAAATTTTCTTAATACAAAATATCTTCTAATATTATCCACAATTGTATGAACCTAGTCATACTTTCTCCGTGGTTTCGTAGTTAAAAGACATGACTACAAGCCATTTGCAAGAAGAAAACAGACTCTGTTAGTTCTCTGACATGGTGTCCCAACATAAGCAGTTCTCAGAAGCCATCTAGTGAAGTCAGATATTGTCAATGCTCTGTAAGATGATAAAATGCCTTCATGCCTGTCTCTGAAATCCACCTTTATTGTGACCATTCAGGCTTTCAGTCCATTGGGCACTATTCTGCAATCACTATTGCTCAGAGAAAAAAACTACCGAACTGTGTTACAGTCCCTGTCATACCAGCGTCAGTTGTCTTTGCTAGATTCACTTAAAGGTGCTCATTCTCTTGAAATGAGCTACAAAGTGCATCCCATCTGAAGCTGGGAAGTGTAATGCAATCTTTGTTAAATAGCAGTATTAAATAGCGATAAGTCGCTTCCTCACTGGAAAGTATGTATCATTAATTCAGTTCACTGGAGGTCTGAAAGAATTTGTTTGCAGAATTCTACTTATGTCATGGCATGAATAACAACATCGCCATCATTTCGAATTCTGAAGCTACCTTAATGAAAAAATATGAAACTTTGCTCAGATATTTTTAATAAAATATACTATAAAACCAGGACAGTAGCAGTTCAGATACTCTGTGGCAGTGGTGCACTTTTGAAAGTTCTGTGTATACAAAGTTTTAACTAAAGCCTCAGTGAACATTGGGAGAATCAGCTTTTCACCATGCAAAAACAGTTGAGGTATTTTTTTGGTTTCATCAAATACTCTGAGTGAGCTTTTTAATTAACAGATTTGTAAGAATAGCATATACAGTGATTGAATCATACAGGAATATATTTGGAAGTCCTTTAGGAAGAATACCAGATAAAAGAGTACACTTGATTAAAATAAATAAATGTCCATTGTGCCAAATGATGAAAAATACAATAGAAATTTGAATGACTAAAAATCTTAGTTATAATGTTTTTTTTTCAGTGTACTGGATTAAAATGTCTCATAAAACAGCAGACACCCTAAGTGAATATCTGCTAAAAGAATAGATCTGTGAAAGTAGTGTTGTATAATTTTTGTGCAACAAGGATATCCATTTAATAGGTTTCCACACCAGCTTTGATCACATTTGGAATTATTCTGCTTTTTGTTACATTTTCTCAGTTATTTTTTAAACTTTTTTATGCTTTCTTTGAAATATATGAACCTTTTAATGTATGGATAATTTATTCAGCTCCTAAATTTAAATGCCTGGTGGGCGTAATTTTCCTATTTTAGTTTACTTCTATAGCTGCCTTCACTTTGTCTGGAATATATTATTCATTGTCTCCAAATTATAACAGGACTGATGTGTGTGAGTGTTACTCCTTACATTCATTTCAATATTTTAACTATTTCCATAACAATTCAGGGCATTAGAAATCTTCCCCAACAACCTCTTCATCAGAGATAAATTGTCAGAGGCTTTTAATGTTACCTGTGTTTGCAAAAAAGTGCAACGTATTTTCATATGACCCTAAGAATACAAACATGGAGATGTTTGTGTATTGAGATTTTGTTTGTAATTTGAAAATGTTCTCATAAATTATAGTATATAAAGTCTGTATAAAGATGCAGATCTTAAGCAGGCCAAGCACTTCATTGATGAGACTGTAGGGTCTTGCCAGAGTCAAAAGAGATGGATTTATTTTCCAGATTAAAACACATTTTAAATGGCTCTTAAAGCATATTCCACTGGATCACAGTTTATCTCATCATAAAAGTAAGATTTCTGCATTTAGAAGGTGAAATGCAAACAACTGCACAAGGCCAGCTGTGAGGCTCTTTTGGCAGCACATGCGATGGAAGAGGGAGGAACTCAGCAGAAGTTGGGTTGTTAGAGATATAAAGTGAAACTTATTTTATGCTGGGTCAGGATGGAGTGGGGCAATGAATAACGGTTCAGCAGCAGCACTTCGTTTCACAGTACATGTCTTGGTCTGAGAGGTGTAACAGGACTTTGTCAGCTCTTTCTGCCAAAACCTTTTCCATTAATTGAACATCCCAAAGCACAAGTAAAGGGTGGTTTTAAAACACAACAATAAAACAACAAACCCCGCCCCAAACTTTAAAGCTAGATTTTACTTGAACACAAATCTGAAGACCAAATTTAAAAAGAAATCAAAAGATACAGAGCCTGTAAAGAAATCTTCCACCCAGCCACTCCTTCCCCCTAAGAGCAGCAGGGCTTGGCTGCTTCTTTATAACTCTTAGTCCTGTGCATGCTTTTTGTTCACTCTGCTTTTTTTTTAATTCCTGGGCTCCCTCAGCCGCATGGTCTCACTTCTGTCAACTCTCTTCTGTCAGTGGGCTGACACGGGGTCTTGGACCATGAGCAGGGTGGTGAGAGCCCTGGGGAGCCCTAGCAGGGGCAGTCAGGATGGTGAGTGCCATCAGGGCATGAGCAGGTTTGCTTTAGTTGCCCCTCAGTGCCTTTGAAGAGGAATGTAACAAAGACATAAAACAGGTGCCAGCTGGAGAAAAGGGGGAAAGGCACATACCTAGCTTGTTAGGACCTGCCAGAGTGTTAAGGGACTTATGGAATTTTGTTGAAAAAATTCATGCAAGACTCTAGAAAATAATATCTATTATTATTTATGGCGTAAAGTATGCTTATTGTTTACATTAAAAATCAGATGTCATAGCTGTATCAAGACCCCCTGTTTATGTAGTAGTTTGGGAGAGAGTACTTAATCAAGCAGCATTGATGTACTAGATCTCTCAAATTCAATTTACCCTTTAAGACAATACTACTATAATTAGGCCTAAAACCAGAACATTCTATAACCTTTTTTGGTGAAACAGAGACAATGAAAGAAATGAAGGATTCATGGAGGCAGGAGGAGTGAGCAACAGAGACCATATATTTGAGAAGTCCTGATGGCGTTCTCCTGGAGAATTACTGCAGTATTTGCTTGGATCCTGCAATAAAGACTGTATTTTTGTAAGTTATCCTATGTGGGGATGCCTTTGTAAATCTAATCAGAAGTGTGTTTGGCACTGTAGGGAACTGAAACTGGTGCCATCCAAGTCTTAGACTAGACCTTTAAATGTGGTAAATTTTTTTGCGTCTTGCTGTGAGGAACAACAGTTGTTGAAAAGCACAGCTCTGTATCATGTAAACAAACCCAAATTATATGTCTAATATCTAAATATAGGTGTCCTAGCAGATTTATAAAATTAAAATAGAGAAAAATGTATCTATTTTGAGACATGACATAGCAGAGTCAAGTCATGGTAGGCGACTATTTTTCCTAGACACTGAAATAATCAAAATTACAGTAATTATGAAAGGAGTGATAGTTATCCTAAAACAATGTTAAAATGAGTAATAGGATGAGACATAATTCTATTTGTAGTGCCATTGGAAAACAGTGGAAATTTGGACTAGTTTCAATGGGGAAAATTACTATTGGTGCTTTTTCAAAGCTTGTCCAGCCTGTGTATTCCTTCAGGCAAAATATTTGTTGATTTTAATTACTTTACTTCTTCCTAAGATCACTGAATACTAGCTAAATAACAAAGTTTTCCAGGAATGACTTCTGCTGTAACTATCTGAATTTCTCTGAAGGTAGGCGTTCAGCAGGGCAGAATTTGTGGCAACTGCTTAAAAAAAGAAAGCTTTAGTCTATGTAGACATCTCCTTTGCCATTCCTATGACCTCCTCACTGCAGTCTACTCCTGTCTCTCTTTGGTAGGATTCTAAAAAGTTAAGGGCAATGAAACATGTTTCTAACCAGAAATCCTTTTTGCAGAAAAAATTGGTTCCACTACATGCACATGATATTACAAAGAAACATATGGAGCTTCAATACTGAGAAGTTGAGACATCAGAAAAACCTATCTCAAAAGAAGTGGAATTAGTCAGCCTGATCAAGTAACCTGTAATGATCAGAATTTCATGAGTATTAGAACTATTGCAGATCTGTCTCCAAGGTTAAAAAATGATTGCTAACTACATGCAGAGCTTTTTTGCTAAATGTTAAATCTTCATCTATTGTGTTTTGAGGCATATGAAGTTTTTATAGTGTAAAAAATGCAGGAATATATTGAGCTGAAATTTAATTTATAATTTGTAAGTTTGAACAACTGCACCTAAGCTCCTCCACCAAACATAAGACTGTAATTATTAAGCTATTTTTCATTGTGGGGAAGATATTTCAAAAACAGCTTAATCTTTCTTTTTCAAGCAAAAGATTAAAATAGTTTAATTAAAAAATAAATATTGTTTCTCACTGTGATCTTAATAGGAACATTACTTTTAGTTTTTCTTAACAAGAACTATTCTAAGATAGCTTATCAAAATTAAAAGTATAACTATTGGTCACAGTAGTGGTGGTGTAGTAATGACATTTTTGACTCTCCTGCAAGGAATAAAATATCTCCTAAGTTTTCTAATCCTGGTGGTCCCTTTTTATTCTTCCCCAGTCGACCCAGAAATTACATTTCAGTGTTATAGGTGCCTAACCCATATAAAGAGCTTCAATATAAATTTCAGATTTTTTTCATATTTTTAAAAATATGTCTCTTAGTTTCAGAACACCATATCAGACAATTCCTGCAAGGCCATTACTCCAAAACATCTTGGTTCTTAATGGATTTCATGATATTTTAGCTGCTTTGCATGAAGTAATAAAACCACATGATATGTATTAGCAAGTGTCTCAAATTTGGGGATTTTGTATTTTAAAGTGCAGTTATTCCATCTCTTGTGCCAATGAACTAAAGCTTGAAAGTTAGAATTGAAGGCTTAGATTCCAGAAGACAAATATAAAAACTTACAAAAAGCTAATTTCTTTCTGACTATTTCATGTTCGAAAGTCGATTTTGTGCTTTGAAGGGTTTGGCAAATTTAATACATTGTGTTAAAATTCTAAACTTGTCATTGCTTCAGGAACAAATATTGAGCTGAAGGGAATTATGTTAAGACAGCTCTTAGACCCAAGATGTAGCCAACTATACCTCAACTACTCTGCAAGAAGTCTAACAAAAATCAGTATAGTAATACTATGGTATCAAATAGTGCTTTGTCCTTTGTGGCATAAGAAAACAGTATCTACTTGAGAAGCACTTAGTGCTAACTGGGAACATGGAATTAGGGCTGTTGTGAACATGTTCCAGAGACAAATGCATCAAGTGATAATATTACTGGTGTTAATTGGTCCTTGAGTGGGCAATGGTAAGCTTGTGAATGGCAATGAATCATGCAGAACATTTGGAATAGGCAGGGCTATTGGGCAATGCTGAAGACTGCCATGGATAACTGGCCTCTGAGTTCAGACGTACATAGATCAAACGCTGAGATGAGTGTGAAGCAAATTGTCTTCACTACTTGGTAAAGAGCACTGCCATGCATTTTGTTGAGGAAGTTGAGAGATATGAGAGCAGGAGATCCATCTCAAACAGGGAATGCCTTTTTGAAGCTTAAGAAAGCCTTTGTCGCTCTCACAGGTAGAAGAAAATAATTTCTTAAAACAATGGATTTGTAATCCCCTGTAATTTATCCCTAGTTCACAAGCATGAGCATGCCTGCAGATACATCTGACATTGCATTTAGAGGGGAGTAAGAAAATGATATTAGCCTTTAATATTTTCCTGCAGTTATGGTCTATCCTCAACCTGCTCTTCCGTCTAGCTGTGTGACTTACCATGCAAAACTTGTCTGATCTGAAATGAGGCATGCTCATTCTGTGGTTTAAGAGACTTGTTTTGCATGGCTGGAAGAAAGTGAATAGCTGTGGTGGCAAGTGCTCATGAAACTCTGCCATTTCAGTGGGATTGCATATCTATATGATAAAACTAATAACTACTAATCTGATAAAGCTTTTTTTAAAAAATTAAAAACTTAAATGTAAAACAGATGTAGCTACCCTACATCAATTGTTTGGGTCTCCATATGTAATGCATTCCACCTGATTAAAATATGTAGAGATGAAAGTGTATATTTGAGCCTTGTGCTTTGGGAAGTAAGATCCATATTCTCAAAATTTCAGGACATATGGTTTAGCCATTGGACTGACAATGAAGAGGTCTGGGTTCACTTTATTTGAATGACATTATGAAACTCTCTTACACAAAAGTAAATAGTAACAACAACATCATCATCATCATCATCTCTGATCTAGTCTGTATTTGTTCTTTGAATTGGTGCTGAGCTTTTTCTTATTTTGCATTTTAAAAAATGTCAAAAGGCACATTATCTGTTTGATTTTCTTGGCAGTTTCATAAAGGAAATAATAATAAAATATTAAAAGAATTCTTTTAAAGAAGTTACTAAGAAAAAAGTAGGAATCCAATAAGTAGAAATCACAATAAACACAATTAAGTTACACAGCAAGATTCTTTACTTTGTATATGTTTTACACTTTCNTATTTGAGAAATAGACACCTTGCAGAAACTAGGAGCAAAAATGTAAAAAGACACTGAGGAGGTGCTTTGCAGTAAGTTCTCTATTTGTTTAACTTCAAGATGATATGCACTAACTGTGAAATTTCAAATTACCTAAAAGGGAATTATTACCATGAGCAGAGTAAGACATTTAAATTGCATAGAGTAATTATATTTTATTACAAATTATTGGTTTGCCAAGCACACCAATCTGTTTGGGCGAATGCAAAAGAATCTGCATTGTGTTATAGTATTGATAGAAATATTTAGTGATCTGTAACAGGCTTCCAAGTGACACTAGACTTGTTGATGGTTTTGTAGTGAGCGTGTCCCCTGCTATACGGTATCTGTCTGTAACTATGGCTGGTTGGAAATGCCCTGGCAAGTCATGCTGTTGCAGCAGTCATATGTTGATCTGATCCACAAAGTCAGTGGGTCCAAGTTCTGTTGATTATTTGTCTTACTTAGCAGTAAGTTAAGCAGTGTGAAAAATTGTACAAATGTCCTTTTGGGTCTTTATGTCACTGTGCATCTTCTACAGTATATTAATATATTTTGAGCTTGTCTACAAATCTTGTTAAATTTATCTGTTTTTAACAAATTATTTTTGAAAGCCTGAGCATTTTATCACAACTTCTTCTTAAATCTAACATATTTATTATAAAGTATTTTATTTATTGAATTTTATTTGCCATCAAGAGAGACAGACATGAATATAATGTTTAAAAAAATGCCTATTGATGTGAGAAAAATGCAAGCTGTGTGGTAGAAGCTCAGTGAGTGGGAGAAATATAAATGTTCTCTGCATTTTATCTCACATGACAGAATGCATTATGGTCAAAATAGTGTCTTCTCAGAGACACAGGTTTCTAACATCTGCATAATACACACTTTTATGTAAGCTCTTTATTTTGCATGCAATTGTTTAGTTAAATGCCCTACAGTCTCATTTATAAGACCCTCTTTTATGCCATCACCTTGTATGTGTTCTGTACCTTGGATACATATAACCCAATTACAATTACTATGACAATATATAACACCTTCCTGAAACCCTCCCCACCCACTCATGTGATATAGGGGTGTGGTGCGTACTGATGTCAGAACCAAGCTATTTTCATCAGACAATTAGTTGTCTTTGACACAGGCCTGAATTTCCCACCAATTAGTACAAACGGCAGGGTGCATTTCCAGAATTTTGCAGGGCCAGCAGCTTGTGCCATGAAGTGGAATTTAGGATATTTAAATAAGTTCTGATACATATTCTGGTTTTCTTAATTTGCTAAAATCAATACCTGACCTTTGGCTGTGAATGATTTCTGATTCAAAGCACATAAAGGTCTTAGGAGATTTATTCTTCCTGTCAACAAACAGTTTTAATTTTGATTTCAGTCTTTCATACCTGATGAGTGCTTTTAGCAGCCATTGAATAAGAGCTTAAAGTTACAATATCCTCTGTAGTAGTTAAGCTGTTAAACCAGAATGCATGATGCTAACAATTAAAAACAGACAATTTTGTAGCACAAACTTCTAATCAGATATGCAAATACAAAACTAGTATGGTGGTCAGATTTTAATGGATTTCCATATATTACAAGTAGCTATAAAGAACTTGGGTTCAGGTGTCCTTCCCTACTGTATCATGAAATCATCTAGAAAAAACATCTTCAGATGCTATGGATCCTAGTTGCACAGCCAGAATGAGTCAGAATAATTTAATGTTGCTGTGGTCAATTTTGCCACAGTGGCTAGCAATGCTGAAGGGCTACTGCCTGATCAAAAGCCATCAAAATTCAGCAGAGACTTCTGTTTGTGAAAACGGGCTTTCAGTGTGTCCCTGAATAAAAAGGGAGAGGGGGGTGGGGTACAGCATAGAACATCCTAGAGACTTCTTCCCAGGGGTACTGGGAGAGTTATTAGTAGCTCAAATTGGCATGTTTAATTGCAAACTGGAAAGACTGAATAACAACTGTGCAGTTGCACATGGCCATCTCTTTGATGGACCAAACCAATCACACTTGTCAATGCTGTTGATGTGTTCAGATATCATGCAGCATGTTTTTAGTGCTCTTTTCCTGCTTCTGTCTGCCCTGATCTTGTTTTGTTACAGTGCTGCTGTTACTTTCCTTTAGTTTTCTCATTTTTTATTCTTAATTAACTCAAGTTCACTCGTCCACAAACACACACACACACACCCTTCTCCCACACTTTCTTTAAATGCCACTGAGGTGCTAAAAGACAACCTAGCCATACAATAGGGTTCCTACATGCTTGGTGCCCAGCTGAGCATCACTGAAGTCAGAAAATTCAGGCAGCTTTCTTCAGAGCTTCAAGGGATCACAAGGGATCATGTTATGTCCATATTTTCTGTAGGGATGGGGAATGGACAGCATAGATGCAGTCTGTGCTTGTTTGAAGCTGTGATATGATAGTCCAAGACTGCAGTTCTCCCCCATTATTGAGCTGCACAGGGTAAATCTGTGGAACTTTTCTGCAGCTGAACATGTGAGGGGTCACCATTCTGCTGAATATGTATAGTCCTGCTGATGCATGGAAGACATGGGCTCCTAACACCCATCAGCAGTAATGGGAGTTAGGTATCCAAAGTTCTTGTACACCAATGAGAGAATGGGCCCCTTTTGATTTTAGAATTCTTTCCTACAAGGATTTCCCTTGTGCCTAGTATGAGCATATAAATGGGCATTTTACTGTATTAAATATGAATCACATCCATCATTTTAAATGTTGTGCTGTGTTGAAGGCTTCTCACTCCCAGGATCAGTTCTGAAAATATTTAAACTTGGCAAGCTAAACATGCTCAGATGAATAAGCCTAAGGGTCCCATTCATGAAATGCTATACACCATTAATGTTTGTTTTTATAGTTAAATTACACAGAAAAAGTTGGTAGAATATTGTTTCAGCACTAATCATAACATTTTAATATTCATTAATCCACCTTCCTTGCTGTCTTTAGTGGCAGTTTTTCCATTGTTCAGCTTTGTTGCTATGCAAACCTGGAAAAGAGAAGGGAAAAACCAGTCTCAAGTAGCAATCCACAACTGCAAACACACAGATCAAAAAAAAAAAAAAAAAAAAAACCTCTTCCGGACCAAACAGTGGATGATAATGGCTTAAATCAGCTCTTCAGCTAGGATGAATAATTACATTTATACCTAAGTATTCATTTGTTTTACTCAAGTGCGAAAATCTCATTTTGAAAGCTTTCTTTCATTAAATATTCTATTAAATTGTTTAAGAAAGAGCCCCTGTAACCCCAAAATCAAACAATATCACAGATCTGAGCATTAAGGAGAATTGGAACAGATAGTAATAACAACACAACATAAACCAAATGTACTTTCATTTTTAAAGGAACACTTAAAAGTGTTACATTTGCAATTTACTTAACTAAGAATGAATGTATTTTTGCAACACATTAGGCATGTTGTAACTGATAAAGGCGAATGTGAAATGTTCAGAGGTTACTTATGGATCTATTAACTACCAATTTGAATGCTTTTGTAGTTCAAATCAGTTTGTTGCTACTCTGTACCCACAGTTATATTTGTAGTCACATTTTTGTCCCTAGAATTTTTAGAATATTTTTAGCTATTTTTTTTTATCTACTAAGAATGGTATAATTTCTAATTAATTTGTATGCAGACTAATTTTCCAAAATGAAGACATTCTTTTAAATGAGATTAGTCTGTGTACTTTTCACTTCATATTGCTACAATTGTATTTTATCATTAAAGAGAAATGTAAACTGTGTCTAGGCTTACCAACCACAGGCTATTTCAGATTGAATGCAGCATGCATTTTTTTATGAACTACGAAACAGTCTCCTTACAGCTCCTCTGACTCTGCAGGCATGTGTACTGTATAACATTCTACAACAAGAGTGGAAGGTAATTGTAAAATTGAAAATTAAGAATAACATA